>JARHVA010001307.1:10000-257500 GCA_037957365.1 Torreya grandis | reverse complement strand
TCTTATGTAAGTGATTGGTTTTATTATCTTGGAAAATCCTTCTATAAACTTTCTATAATATTGAGCTAAACCCATAAAACTTTGAACTTCATGAACATTCTTAGGAGATGGCCATTCCATGACGGCTCAAATCTTTTCAGGGTCAATTTAAATACCCTCATCTAAAATTATGTATCCTAAGTAATGCACTCTCTTATAGAAAACATGCACTTAGACATATTTCCATAAAGCTTATGCTCTCTTAATCATTACATCACTAGCCTAGAATATTGAAAATGTTCTTCAAATTTTGAATAAATCAAAATGTCATCCAAAAATACTAAAATAAAGTTGTCTAAATAGTCCTTGAATATGTTACTCATTAGGTTCATGGATGTCTTTGGAGTATTTTTAAGTCTGAAGGGAAGAACTGTGAACTCATGATTCCCACAATGAATCTTGAAAGTAGTTTTTGGAATGTCTCCTTTTTGAATTCTCAACTGATGATAAACGAATCTCAAATCTATTTTAGAAAACATTATTTCCCATTACATTTAATCAAAGATATTGTCAATGCATGGAAATGGATATCTATTCTTCATTATTTATTTATTAATCATCCTATAATCAATACAATTCCTAAGGATTATATCCTTATTTTTAACAAAAACCACTGGACCACCACAAGGAGATACACTTATATGGACAAGACCTTTGGATAAAAATTCCTTTAATTTGAACAACTTAGTTTCTATCATTTAGTAATGGTATTTTGTCTTGGACTCTAAACTAGGGACGTTATCAACTAAGAGATCAAATTCTTTCTTAAGTGGAAGCTCTTGTAGTTCATCAGGAAAAAGATCACTTAAATCATGTAGAAAAGGGTAATATTGTATTGTGGATTATTTTACCTCCTCCACTTCATCAAATTGTACTTGAAAAATAATACATCCTTTTCATTTGCCCTGATTCAACTATAATGCAAAAAAATACCTTAAATTAACTCATGTTTAATTGCTTGCAAAAATCTAGAATATCCTTCATCATCTAGGCATGATATTATTTTGTCAAAGTAATTAATTTTAGCTTGATGCTTCCATAACTATTTTACTCCCAGTATCACATCATACAATCCTATGGGGCACATATATTTCTACTATAGTATTTAATTTTGAAATCTCTAACTCAGCTTCAAATAGACTTTGCTTTACCTTTTTCATTGCTTGATTTACATACTAGACTAACCAAGAATCAGACATAAAACCAACATTTTTTTATCTTTCTAAGAATTTCAAGAGATATAAAACACTCAGATTCTCATGTATCAATAAGCACATTAATGGGATAGCCAAAAAGTTTACCTGTTACCTCTATTGGTGTCACTTGGAAGTCTGACAAGTGATTTTCTAATGTTTCATGAATCCTCTATAGATAGACTTGTTGTCTTGGAAGGGGTACCTTAGATCAAGCATCATTAGATTAGTGAGGATAGTTATTAGCATAATCATCACCTCCATAATTAAATCACCCACCCATTGGGCCTTTCTTCTCTTGGAATTTTCCTCCATTACTAAACTTTCCACTATTGAAGTTATTATTGTTATTATTTATATTACCATTTCATCTCTTATATCTATTGTTGTATTTTCTTGAATTCCAAAACTTGGAACTATTCCTAGAACCTATATTTATATTACCACCATTTTTATTACCTTTCTAAAATAAAATTCTGAAGGGAGGGGAGTTTTTCTATTGAAATCCCTTCCCTTTATTATAAATTCCATTTTAGTTGATGCAAAGGTCTTCAATTTTTTCTCCTATTTTATAGCTTTCTCAAAAACTTCATCCATGGTAGTGGGTCCATAGAGGTCAGCATCTATGTTGATCTGAGGGTTCAAACCCAAAATAAAATTTCTAATTTGAAACCTCTCATCACCTTGCTATTATGGTACATATTTTAGGAGTCAGATGAACTTTTCCCAATAAATAGTGACTAACATATCTCCTTGTTGGAGATTCTGAAACTCTATCATCTTTCAATCAAAGTATAACTATGGAAACCATCTTTTTCTAAAGACACAAATTGTTCCAATGTGGTGGTTTTTGTAGTTAGTTTTTTTTCATCCTTCAAGTTTCCCCACTAAGCTGATGCTTCACTTGAGAGATGGTAGGCTCTCTAAATAGGTTTCATTTCATCAAAATAGTTTCAAAGTTCAAAATAGTTCTCCATTTTAATAAGCCAATTTTTTGCTCCATCCCCAAGTATTAGCTCATTGTACTTAGGTGGTGATATTTACTTTAGGTCTCTTGCCAAATCAATTTCAAATCAATCTCACTTTGGTGGGGACTCATTATGAATATTTCCATTAGGATTTTCCTTATTTTTCTTAACTAATGTTTGGTCATGTTCATCATTGATTTGATTTCCTAGGTTTTCCTTGTTACCTTCTCCATGAGTAAGGTCATGTACTTTTTACTCCAAGATACCCATCCTCTCTTGAGTAACGGTTACCATATCTAATAGATGGTCAAGCTTAGCTTTAATTTATTCTCAATTTTGATCACTTCCCTCATTGTTACGTATTTGGGCCATAGTAACTTAGAAGGATATAAGAGGATCCTCCTATAACAAATTAATGAAAACGCATAAAATAATAGATTTATTTAATGAAATGCATGAAATAATAGATTTATATAGTTAGCAAAAACACTGAAGGGATTGTATTGATCACATGGCACTTTTAGGGGGCAACCTCATTTGAACAACTTTAATAAAATAATTTTATGGATGCCTTCATTGGCCTCAACACTTACTTATATATTAAGTCTAATCTAGGTAACTTGTACTTCCCATAAATGTGGGATAAAACTAAATGCTCATGGGATGACTTACAAAGCATATGCATCCATAGAAACTAATATACTAACAAAGTAAAGAGAAGGGGTAGCATTGGTTCCTATCATCCCTCCCTCTTAGAAAAATATTTGTCTTTAAAGCTTTATATGTGGGAATTGCTAATAAATATAAAATAGTGGTTCCCATGTTGCATCCTCTGGTTGCATTCTATGACACTGAATTAATACATTTGTGATGGAATGAGAATGAAATTAGTGTGTGTGCCTATTCAAGATTGCCTCTAGATCAAGAAGGATGAATCCCTCTTTATCAAGTTTTGGTAAAATAGTTTTCACTCTAATGTTTGTGCCAAGAAATTTCTTTAGACAAAAGATATGAAATACTAGGTGAACTTAGGATTAAGGTGGGAGCTCCAACTTATAAGCAACTGACCCAATCTTCTGAATAACCTTATATGGTATATAAAACTTAGGATCCAACTTATGATGTCCTTTAAGTTTTAGCAAATATTTATTTTATGTATGAAATAAAATTAAAAACATATCATTTAATTTAAAAGTGAAATCAAAATGGTGTTGATCAACCTATTGTTTCTTTCTATTTTGTTCCATATGAAGATTGTCTCATAGGGTGCTGAGGATCTAATCCTAAGTTTAGATAATCATGTCAACCACTTGAACTGGTGAACTATTAGGGGTGTATGGAAGGATAATTGATGGTGTTTAACCATAGACTACTTCATATGGAGTCATTTTAGTTAAAGCATGATAGGAGGTATTGTACCACCATTCAGTGAGAGGGAATTTTTTTTCCCATTGATGTTGTTGTTCTGAGGTGAAACAACAAAGGAAAGTTTTTAAGAATTTATTGATAATTTTACTCTGGCCATCCATTTGTAGTTGATACCTAGAACTCATCTTTAGTTGGGTGTTAGTGCATCAAAATATTTCTATCCAAAAATGTTTGGTGAAGGTTGCATCACAATTTGAGACAATGGAAGAAGGAATGCCATGAAGATGGAAAATTTGGTCTAATAAAATTTGTGTGACTATAGAGGTAGTATAAGGATGGTTGAGGTCACAAAAATGACTATATTTGGAGAGGTGATCAACCATAACCAAGATCACTATTTTCCCTCTAGATTTAGGGAGCCCCTCAATGAAATCCATAAAAATATTTATCCAAATATTGGTAGGGATGGGAAAGGGTTTGAGTAACCTAGGAATGAGTGTTATTTCACCCTTATTGCATTGGAAGGTATCATATTCAACCACCATGTATTGAATTTCCTTTTTCATTCCCTTCTAAAAGAAGTTGCAATGTGTCCACTCATATGTTTTGATAAACCCTAAGTTCCCTATAGATGGAGAAGTATGGAGTTCATAGAATATAGCCTACCAAAGATGTGTGCTTTGGGAAAGCACTAGATAACCCTTGTATCATAGAGAAGCACCATCCCAAGAATCATGTAGTACAATAGAGGGGTTAGTGGCTAATTGTTGAATGATTTTAGATAATGAGGAGTCATTGACATATCACTATGGTACATCATCTAACCAATTCAAAATAGGCATGGAAATAGCTAAAAAGGAATCTTGGTCCACAAATGTGTAAGATAGAGCATCAAACACAATATTATCCTTACCCTTCTTGTAAGTGATCTCATAGTCATAACCTATAAGTTTTTTGACCTACTTCTATTGTGATGATATAGAGAGCCATTTTTATAAGAAATATTTTAGACTTTGGTGATCAATCTTGATGCAAAAATGATTCCCTAATAGGTATGGCCACCACTTCTATACTGCATGCAAAATGGCAATCATTTCCTTCTCATAAGTAGATCATACTAATTTTTTGCAAGAAAGGGATTTGTTGGTGAATGTAATAGGGTATCCTTCTTGGAGGAGGGTAATACCAAGTCCATTACCACAAGCATCACTCTTGATAGTGAAGGTCATGGAAAAATCTAGCATAGCTAGAACATGTGTAGTACACAACTTGTTTCAATTCTTTAAATGCACACTCAATAGCTTGTGTCTATGTAAAAGAATTATTTTTAAACATAATTATTAGTATAGATAGATTCTTCTCATAATCCTTGAAAAAATTATGATAATATCTATTCAACCCCAAAAATCCATAGAGGATCTTGAGTGTCTGAGGATGAGGCCAATTTGTCATGGTAGCTATTTTTTTTAGATTTACCAAAATCCCTCAGGGTAAAATAATATGCCCAAGATACTCCACTTCATCCTAGACAAAATAACATTTGGATTATTTTGGACAAATATGATGATCAGAGAGAAATTACAGTGTGAGCTCTAGATGTTGGAGATTATCAAACCATGTTTTACTATAGATAAGGATATCATCAAAGAGATCAAAATGAATTTCTATAGGTAGGGCCAAAATATTTTATTCATCAATGCTTAAAATGTTGAAGGAGAATTAGTGAGTATAAAGGGCATGACCATAAACTTGTAATGGACATCATGCATGCAAAAATTTGTCTTAGGGATAGCATCCTCATTAATTTAGATATGGCGATATCTAGAATAGAGATCTAACTTGGAAAAAAATGAATGCCATAAAACTCATCAAGAAGATCATCAATAACATGGATTGGTAACTTATCCTTGATTTTTATGTGATTAATTGATCAAAATTAAATGAAAAGGTACCATGACCCATATTTTTTTTAACAAGGAGAATTGGGGAATAATATGGGTTGGTACTGGGGTGAATAATGTCTTGCTTTAGTAAGTAAAAAATAATCATCTCGATCTTAGTCTTTTGATAAAATGGGTAGTGGTAAGGCCTCATATTAGTAATAACCCTTATAGAAATGAGATGAATATGATGGTCCTTTAGTCATGAAGATGTAAATACCACTAGTTTATCAAAGACTAATGCATACCTATGCAAAATAGTTTATAGATCAAAAGGAGTAGTGGAGACCATTGATAGTTGCATTTGAATGGAATGGAGCTGGGCAGTGAAAATATGTGAATTCTTCTTAAGAATATTTTCCATGTGATGTGAACTTATGATAGTAAGATACCCTCAGTATAAGCATTTTAATATGTGTTTTTTCCCATCTTTTAAAAACTGCATCCAAAGTTCAACAAAATCTCAAAAGATGGGTCTAAGTGTGTGTAACCATTGGGATCCCAAAATAACATCACATCCACCTAAGGGCAAGCAAAAAATTTCAAAATTAAATTTATAATATTAAATAGAGATACATATATTATGACACTTCCATTTTTAAGGTAATGAGCCCCCATTGGCAATCATGAATTCAAATTTAGAGTGAGGATGGACAAAATAATCAGGGTGTTTGGTGATCTAAGGGTCAATGAAGTTATGAGTGCTACTAGAATTAATGAGTATTATGAGAGTGATCCTCTTGAATTAAACCCTAACACACATGGTTTATGGGGTGGTGACTCTTGTTAAGGCATGGAAAGTTATCTCTGGTTCATCTTCCTAAGAAGTAGGTTCCATAATTAGCTAAGCTTCTTCTAGATAATCTATTATATCTTGAGCATATTTTCAAACTTTAGTTTTGGGTGGAGAGTCAAAATATATTAGGTAGGGATTTTGATCGACACATAAATGTCCTTGAGTAAATTTGTCATCACAATTATAACATAGTCATTTTTCTCTATGTGCTTGTTGATCAAAAATATGTTATTATTCAGTTGAGAAAAAAAATTACAGAGGGATATTAAATAGCCATGAAGATAGCCCAAATAATCTCCTAAAAAATAGGATGAAATAATAAATATTGAAAAAATTTACCCTAATTAAAATTTGGTTGAACCCATAATATTTTAAACTTTTATAGAAAGTGTCATGTGTCTTATGGGGTCATATATTGTCGTACATGTCTAACTTGTTCTTTCCCTAGTCCCTGTTGAAGCTCATTCTCTTGGTATTGGCCTAGTCAACAAAATCCAATGTTGGTCAAACTTATTAAAAGTCTAAATTTATTCTATAAATGTCTTAAAATGTTATTTGATAGGTTTTAATGCATTTACAAGCCATAAATTGACCATTTGCTAGGTTTGAGGTGCTAAAAGGGTCATTTGGCCACCTTTTAACTTGATTAAATGACTTTTAATGACTTTAAAATTAAAATATTTTTCACCAAGGTGGATAAAAATGTGGATAAGGTAAAATTATGTCATAATCATGTCAGGTGGTAGTTACAATTTTTTTATGATCATGAAATGGTAGTTTTTCCTCAAAAATAGGACCCTTTGGAAACTTGTATAGACTTCCCAAGTCCATCATCAAGTAAAAAAGTGTTTTAATGTATCTTCACTTCCACATAGGTCATATTCATGTTTTTTTTGTATAAAATTTCATGTAATATCCATTTCCAACTTTTTTCCTTCATTTTTCATTAGCAAGCCAAGGAAGGACAAGTTTAAGCACTCACTATAAAAGCTAAAAGTGGAATTGGAAAGAGTTATTCTGTGGGTGGATTTTAATATAATTTCAATTCATTTTCATAAAAAAAAGTTACAATTTTTTTCTTCATCCTTTATGAACAATCATTTAAACTCTAGGTAGCTTTTTAAGGAATTACATTCAAGAGGGATGTGCGTTCGCACCTGTTTCTTATTTTTATGAATATAGGGAGTTGTGTGAGTTTTATGAGGTGTTTTAAAGTGGTAATAATTTCCTATACATTATTTTTAAATTTTCCAAAACTTCTCTTTCAATTCCCTTGGAGGAGGATTCCAAATTGTGTTTGTTTTCCATGTTGGCCACCATATATGGGTAACCTAAGTTTTACAACATGAAGGGGAGATCCATAGAATGTTTCAATTATCTTGGATTAATATTTTAAAATTTATTTAATTAATTACATTGTGAAATATCTAATTATAATATTCTTTCAAAGCTAATTTGTCTAGTTCCATTGCTCACTGCCTTGTCTACAGAATGTTGACAGTCACATTCTCTAGGAGGTTGTATGGAAGAATGAATCATGGAATGTATGGTGTATTTCATGTTTGAAGTCATAATATAGACCAAATGGTCTTATATTTAATACTATGAAGGTTTAGGAGGATTCCAAGGTGAATTTTCACCTCAAAGAATGAGTTGAGCATTTTGGGTTCTCAGTCCCCAAATGTTGCAAACAGAGATCTTGAGGCTTCTTTGGGATTATATATGTCATGACAAAGAGAGATTTAAATGATCCTTATTTGGTTATACTAGTATCACTATCCACCAATAAAAACCTTTCCAATGTTTAGGTCAAAAGGGTGAGTGGAAGATGGATTTTACAAGGCCTAAAAGTGGCTAAAAATCACTAAATTGTGACATTGAACACCTATAGGGTGTTAGTAAAAAGTTGATTTTGCACCTCATGTGGGAATATATAAACTATGAAATAAAATTAAAATATTTATAAATGATCCAAATGACAATCTTGAGACTAAAATATAGTGACAAAGTGGAATTTTATGTTTTGAGACATCCTAAGCTCTTCCCTATCCATATAACAGGGATACCTACAAGCACTTATAGCCAACATACTTGGTAGTGATCTAGTTTGATTGCTACATGGTGTTTTGAAGACTAAAAGGTGAAAATTTTAGTTCAAACAGGTAATTTGAATATAAAATAAACTATAAATGACCCTAGCACATCATGAACTATCCGTAAATCTTGTCTAAAATCACTTATAGGACTGTCTCAATCCAAACATGGTAGAGGATGATCCAATTGAAGGCTTAATCATGAGTTGATGATATTTAGAAGGGTTATAAAAAAAATTCAATAATGAGGAGAGGTTAAATTATTCAAGGTAATCCAAAGGGAAGTCCAAACATCATCAAGAAAATTTTAAATGACCTATGACACCTACAGGTAGGGTCCTGGGACTATCTCAGTCCATGAAGGACAGTAAGCATTTAGAAGGCCTAAAATGGATAAAAGGATAGGTTTATAGAATGTTTAAAACTATAATAATGAATTTTTACCTTAAGTAACTCATATAAATCCTAAATACACTAATACAAGTGTGAATAAAGCTCAGTTATCAATGCACAAGGGTTGTCTCAGTCCACATAGGCAATGGCCTAGCCTTGAGCATAGAGGATGCATTGGTGTAAGGGATGGAGCTAAACTTGGTAAGATGATATATTACCTCCCATATTGGTTTTTTAATATCAATAATAGGTTTTTATGGTGTCTTCAAATAATTAACCTAGCATAAGCACCTATAACAAGCTTGTGATAGGCATGAAACACAATCAAGATATAGGTGTCTCCTTGAGGACCTAAGCATGAAATGATGCTAACTTGAAGGTTGAAAAGTGAAATAATATAATAATGAGAATATCATGACCTAAGGATCATTTAAGATAGGGTACACATTCCATAATCAATATCAAGGCCATCCCTATAACCTACAAACACAGTCATACCCTACCCACCTCAAACTCTACCTTCTCCAAAAGTTTGCCTTGGGAAAATGAAGAGTTGGATGGTCAAACAAAGGATTTATAAGCTAAAAATTGGTAAATAATTCCATAAATACATAATTAATATGATAAAATTATCAGTTTGATAATTATAATAGTGAAAACCCTCTCTATTTTGTCTTAGAGTAGGGGTTGTTTTAACATGCATGAAGGTCACAATTTTGGGGAAAATTGTGAAATTGGTAACCAATAGGAAATTAGACCTTGTATGATGTTTGGATAAGTTTTGAAACACATAAAGAAACATAAGAAACCTTTATAGAAATTTTTTAGGTAAACAAGGTACTCCATACCACAAAGGTTGTAGTCACCATGAAGCTTGTTAATAATGGAGAAATGAAGAAAAGGTGAATTGGAAGTTGTTTTCAAGGTAAATGGGTTTGTTTGAGGTGTAATTTTATTTAATAAGATTTTATAGACCTTCATTTATCATTTTAAAATAAATTTTAATCTTAGTACTCACCCAACATCCATTTTCCTTATCTAGCATGCAAAAAGACCTAGACTAATCTTTTGGCCATTTCAGAGTTTTCATACTTCCACAATGAACCAAAAGATAAAAATTGATATGGATCATGGTATGGGTCATCTGAAATTGAATCAAACATTTCTAGGAACTTTCACATGTGCAAGAGTGATTTTCAGTATTTTTGGTCATATATGCTAAAGAGGCCTAATGGATCAACAAACACACTTGCCTTGGATGTTGAACCATGAAACTTATCATAGAGCACAATGGATAAAAAATGGTACTAAAAAATGGTTTTAATTAGTCCTGTAATTATGTACATTCTCCTACATAGGGAGACTTGTGTAAAAATAGGGCTACAAGAGGACTAAGCCTAGTAAAGGCTCTATGAGCAAAATGGGGACTTGAAGAGAGTTTGATGGTTCCAAATGGATTTTTTTCAGTCTAATATGATGAAAATAGGCCTTAAATGAAGAAAAATTTCATGAATTGATGTAAATCCAAATTTTATCTATTTTGGCCAAATTGGGCCTATTGAGACAAAGAAGCCTTGTGACACCTAAGAGAGGAATTGATGATTATAGGTGATGTAACTAATTTATATGATTATAGATGATTTCCAAGTTTCCTTGGGATGAAAATGTAATTTTCCAAGAGACATCATGATCAAAATCTTTCCTTTTTCCACTTGTCAAGAAGGAGTTTCAAGACTTAAAGATGCTTGTGGAAATGTTTCAACACCACATCAAGGAAGGTGCTTAGTTTTGGATGGAAACATGTCAAAATTAGTTACTTGATCTCTCTTACACCTAATTTCCATGAAAAAATTGTCCCTAAATTTTTTTGAAGTGATCTTGAAAGCTCATTATGAAGGTAGTTTCACAACAGAGAATGATTGAGAAGATTATTATGCCACACTTGGAGAAAAGGCTATTTTGGGATAGAATGATGTGAAAATCAGTTTCATAACTAATTTTACACATCATTCCTATCATTTTAACTGATCCTCGCATTTGGACACTTTCAATTGTGCCTCTTCAACTTCTCTTCTCTCTCTCTTCTTCTAAAATTATATAAATATGGGCCATCTTAGCTATTGTAAAAGAGACCACAACTAGTATGGAAAGGCCTTGCTAGTATGGCATTGCCTTTTTTATTTAAAAAATTGTATACAAGTCTAATTATAAGTTTTAAAAAAAAAAATCTAAGTGTGTGAGTGATTTACAGTGGATATAAGTGATGGTGTCATCCTTACTCCTCTTTATCCTTCATGTTTAAGCAAGAGTTTTGATTTTAACAGGTCACATGAAGTGTATGAATGTGCTAGGTTACTCTTCAAGTATGCAATTGTCTCTATGGTGTGAAATCTGCCCCTAGATTAGTTATCTTGTTGATTATCCTATGTATTCCTACCTTCACATTAAAACACTATGTTAGGATTCTTTAATGCTTATAATTAGTCTTGTAAAGATTTTTTTCTTAGTAGGAGTGTGATAGTATATGGGATATGTCTTGGTGTATCACATCTTTAGTGTCGTTTCCTTTTCATGAAAATTACTAACCCTTTTCTCATAAACAAGCATTAGATTAGGTGATAACCACTTAAATATAAAATCTAGGGAACTAGCCCTCATAATCTAGAGATTCATATCTCTTACAAGTTCCCAAAAACTTGAGAGATGATTCCATGTTGCATAAAATTTCAATAGCTTCATAGAGTATCCTAGGGTGCATAATTTGATGACAAAAATAACAAATATCCCAAAATAAACACATAGGTACAAAAATAAAAATAAATACAAAAATTCCTATGATGAATTAAATTAATGAATAAATGATCTAACATCCTCCCCTTTAATTTAGCATATATTGAAGTAAACAAGAGATAAATTCTCTAAATGCCTCAAATTTATCACATGCAAGTGACTGCGTGAAGACATCTACACGTTTTTCTTCTATCAATCAATATTAGAGCTTGATGTTGTGTTGTTGTACATGTTTGTGAATGAAATGAACTTGCACCTCAATGTGTTTTGTGTATTCATGAATGATTGGATTGCGAACAAGTTTGATAATACTCTCATTGTCATAGTATAGTATGGCAGGTGTCTTTTATGGTACTCTTAATCCTTCTAGTATGTGACGTAACCATATCACTTCATAGACAACTCCTCCTATGCATGATATTCTACTTTAATAGAAGAACAAGAAACAAAGTTTTATTTCTTGCTCTCCTAAGATATAGGACCAAATCCTAAAAATAACACATATTCGGAAGTGGATTTTCTATCATCAGTATTTCCTACATAATCTAAGTTGGAATATCCTATCAAAATAAATTGTCATTCTTCTTATATTCTATACCGAATTCCATTATACCCTTGATATATCTTCGTATTCACTTTGTTTCTTTCTATTGAGATATCTTTGGCTCCTACATCAACCTTGAAAGAGAGATAATTGTATAGCTAATGTATGTCTTAGTATATGTTAAGTAAATAAAAATCCCAAACAACTGCCAATAGAGAGTTGTATTTACTTGTGGTGATATATCTGTACAAGACAACTAAAGCCTTATATTCATAGGTGTAGTAATTAGCATCATCCTAAATTTCTTAAGCATTGTCTTGGAATATTTCATCTAGGACACAAAGATGTGGTGTTCTTTTTATAATACTTCTAATCCAAGACAATAGTGTAAAAGCCTAATATCTATCATGTCAAATGATCGATTAAGATATTTATTAGTTTCATCTAAAATCTTCATTAAACTACTAGTGATGACTAGATCATTGACATATATTTTAATAATTACAATCTCTCACCCTTGATGTTTTAGGTAGAGATTTGGATTGTAGGGACACATCTAGAATCTATGTTGGATGAGATGTTCATCAATCTTTATCTACTAGGCTCGAAGAGCCTATTTCAAACCATACAAATATTTTATGAGTTTACATACTTTTACTTCATTACCAAGTAAGACAAAACCTTCTAGTTGTGTCATGTAAACTTCTTGTATATCTCCATTGAGAAAGACACTTTTTACATCTATTTGGTGGATCTTCCATCCAAATTGTGAATTCAAAACAAATATCATTCTAATTTTTTTGATCTTGGCCATAGGAGAAAATGTCTCCTCATAATCTATGCCCTCCTTCTGTGCATATCCTTTAGCCATGAGTTGAGCCTTGTGCTTGTCTATACTACCATCTACTTTGTATTTCATTTTGTAGACCTATTTATATCCGATTGGCTTCTTCCTTGGTGGAAGATATTCAAACTACCATGTTTTGTGTTTCATCAGTGATTGATATTCTACATCCATGGCATCCTTCTAAGGTTTATGCTCTAGTGCTTCTTAAACTATCAAGGGCTCTACTGATTCTATAACAATGTTTGTTAGGCCAAATTGATCTCATCTTGAGTCATGATGCAAGTCCTTGGTCTAGTATTTGATGTGTCTAGAAATCTATCTAGTTTAGCATTTCTTAATGTACTTGTATACCATTTAGGCATACACTACACTATTCCTATGGGTTGATCTATATTAACTGACTTATCATCTTTTTCATCATTTTCACCTTCAATATAGTTATGACCTTATAAATTTTGTATAGATTTGATTACTGAATCATGTGAGTTTATGGAAGGCAAACTAGTTTTACTTTTCTCATCAAAATCTACATCCCTACTAATGAAGATCTTCTTTATTTAAAATCCATTAGTTTATAAGATAATTACTCTTCACTATACCCTAATAATATTTAAGGCATGGATTTGGTATCCAAGGAACATGCATATAAGCCTTATTTCTAAAAAACTCAATGATGAGCAATGGAAGGTTTATGCCTTATTTAGGCTTCATGTGGAGTAATATTATGAAGAGTTGTAGTGGGTAACCTTTTCAACAAATAAACTAATTTTTTCACTACTTCTACCTAAAATGTGTGTGCCAAACCTAAATCTTCAATCGTGTTACACACCATTTCCATGATAGTGTGGTTTCATCATTCTACAACACCATTATATTATAAAGTGTATGGTGGAGTCATTTGTCGATGAATGATATGTTCTTCCAAATAAGTATAAAAATATTTACTAGTGAATTTTCCCCCTCAATCTAAGAAGAGAGCCTTGATTTTATGACTAGTTTCAGTTTCAACTACTACTTTGAAATATTTGAATGTATTGTAGGCTTGATCATTGGTCTTTAGATAGTATACCCACATCTTGCAAGATTAATAATCAATAAAGAGCATGAAATACTAAAACCCATAGTGACTGGATATCATGGGGTTACATAGATTAGTGTACACCAAATCAAGCTTCATATATGCTCTTGAGAAACTTTGAGCAATATACGTTTGATGTTGTTTCCTTGCTAAAAAATTAGTGCAGATATATGTATTTTTCTTCAAATAAGGAAGTCCATGGACCATGTTTCAATTATTAAGTGCTTTGAGGTATCTAAAACTAACATGACCATATCTACAATCCACAAATTGGCTGAGTCTAAATCTTGAGATATAAGCACTTGATTGTTTGATTAAGTAAAGTTAAGTTGGAACATATTACCAAATCCTGAGGCTATATAATAATTATTAAGCATTTTGACTTCTCTTTGATCAAACACATATTTTACCACTTTTTCAGTCAAAGTCAACCTTGAGGTTGTGGTCAAGTAGCTGATTGATTGATAAAATATTATTTGTGAGTCTTGGGACATATAAGACATCTAATATTTGAAAATCATGTCATCTAAATGGTAAGGAGATATTACCAATGCCTTGAACTTGGTAGTATTAATCATCACCCAAAAATACATGATTTTTTGTGAAAGTATCATTCCTATTATAGAATCAATCTTATCTTTTTATCATATGTCAAGTTGTACCTAAGTTGACATACCAAATATAAATTTGTGATGTTGATTCATCATGAGACTATGTAGCATATAGGAAGTCCTCATCAGAGTGAGTGTCCTCCTATTCAACAATGTTTCCTTGTTGATTGGATTTTTTCTTCCACTGCCCTTTATTTTTTCTTTGTCCTTTATGTGGATGAGATGATTTTTGGTGATTGGGCTTCTTATTTCTTGAAGACCCTTGTTTAAATGAGTTGTACCAATAGTTCTTTAGCTCATGGCATATGTTTCCACATATTAGGCAAAAATTTTGTTGTTTATCCCCTTGTGAATGACTTTGTTGACCTTGCTTTGGTTTATAAGACTTGATCTGCTTCTTTCCTTTCTATTGATTAGAGGCAAGGGCATGTTCTTTTGATTCTTCTTCTTTTGTATGCATAGACTCTTACTATTACAACATGTTTACCAACTTGTCAAAAAATGGTTCTATGTTATGATTGTCAAAGTATTCATGAAGATCCTATAGGATGGTGGTAGTGCTCTCAAGACAATAGGTACAAGAGATGCATCTGACACTATTTTTCCCAATGCTTGGAGTGAAGCCCTTGGAGTTGCAACACAATGTAGAAAAGCTTATAATTTTTCACTAGACTTCAATTTGAGAGTTAGAAGTTTAATCTACAAATGAAGAATGGTTCCTTCATTTTTGGCCTCATAGACTATCTAGAACTTATCCCAAGTGTATTTTACTATTATGGCCTCATGGATATGAGGTTATACCTCATATTATACTCTAAACATAATTATCAACTTTTCCTTCTGATTATATTTTTTTAAATTACTTTAATGGTCAACGCCAGTAATGGCGGGTAAGAGTGCCATTGGTCTAATGTTTTTAAATTCCAAGTGGCATAGTTATCTTTGTGAAGAAGTTGTGAGTTTGGTAAAAATAATTTTGACCCATTTCTAGCCATTATGTAGAATCTGACCAAATGTGATGGATTCATTCCTTATCACTCTAGGTATCAAGGTCTCCCTTTCATTATACCATCAGTCTAGGATACCAATCCTTTCTTTATATATTCCCTTTTGGTATACCCATCGATACATGGAAGAATCTAGCCCTTTATGTATACCTAGTGGTACATGAAAAAATCATAAATGTATGTGAAATATATGGATACATGGTACTTAGATAGTACTCAAAAGGGTTCATTTAATCACTAACACCTGCTTAGATGGATTTATGCATATGTGCATGTAACTTTGCTATATACTTGGAAATACCACTAGTCAGGATTTATGCCCTTTGATTGAAACAAATAGCTAGATGAAGGGAAATTTATGAGTGAATGTGCCTTATTTTTCCCTAAATATTTAAAGGGATGATGCCTAGATGTCATCGTTGTATCTATGTTAGGCTATGAATACAATAACTCAAGCACAATGGCTTTACCTATAAATGTGAGTCAAAGGCACAACTTGTACTGAACACTAAGATTGAGTTTGAAAAATCATGATTTTGTAAAATATGTAAAACAATTACAATATTATGCAAAAAAATACAATTCTTTTCAAAAATTAAAAAATTCACTTGTTTTTCATTTTGGGCTCTTTTGGCCTCTTTTCAACAATTTTTTTTTAAATTTTTTTACTTTGCATTTCCCCCTTTAAAAAAATAAAAATATTAAATTTAGTGTATTTTCAAAAATTAGAGGGGCTACTAAAAGTTTCTACCAAAAAAATATGTTTGGGGGAGTTGAAGCTCCCGCCTCCACTTTACTAAAACCTATCCTCACCAACTCACCTATGCATTAATGCATGTCTTAACAAGACAAAACTTGTATTTAAAGGCTTTAAATTTATGATTTTCAAGTAAAACCACTAGCCTAGCCAATGCCATAGGTTTTCTTGAGAGGTGGTTTTTGAAAAATTACAGCAAAGAAATAATTTGTAAGGCATTTTTGAAGGTATTAGGAGTGGTTTTAGACAAAAAAGAGGTGGTTTTGGATTATGATAGGATAAAAATAGATGATAGGATGGTGTTATTATTATTTTCAATTATTTGGAAGCTTAAAAATTGATTTTTTTCATTTTTTGTTTATATACCAAATAAAAATAAACTACCAACCTTACGCCAATGCAATACGTGATGTTGGCCTGCCACTTTGATCAATGCCTTCACTGATTTTTCTTTGTTTCAGATACTCCTCTACCTACCATTTTATCTCAAATTTCTCACTAATTCACACCCACTAGGTGAAAAGAGACTCCATACACTCATAGATACACAAACAACAACAAGCAGATATAAAGAATTCAGTACCAAATCATAGAAATGGAGGCATCAAAATATGTTGCACATTTCTCCCTTCAGTGAATCTGATCACTATTTTTTTGTATCTATTATGATTCCAAGATCATAATTCTAATGTAAATACAAAATTATTTTAAATAATTTAATGCATGTGGCATGGAATGAGCTTGTGTGTCAACTAAAATTTTAAAATGGCTGCATAAAATTTACTAGTTCCTAGCCCATCCCTATTGGCCTATGGGAATTAATTCTCCAAAATTGGATGAAGGGAGTAGAGGTGCGAGTCCACATATGTGGATATGGCTCAGGCTCCTCTTAAATAATGAAATGACTACTTTCCTTCTCTTAATCTAAAACCAAATGTTGAGAAAAAATATATTATTATTTAGCTAAATAAAAATTATTATAGAGGGATATTAAATAGCCATGAAGATAGTCAAAATAACCTCCTAAGAAATATGATTGAAGAATAACCAATATCTCAAAATAAACACATAGGTGTAATAATAAAAAATAAATACAATAATATTCCTATGGTGAATTAAATCACCAAATAAATAATCTAATAGTGCTTGCATCTCTGCTTCAATCAAATGCTTGATAGGAGTGGTTTTAGTGATTGTCATTGTTTGAGATCATTGTGGAGTTTTATTTCTAAAATATAGAAAAAATAGATTTGAATTATTATTGATTTGTGATCTTATACTATGATAACTTATCCAACCCTAGGGCTTCTATCATCATATTGATTTGGAACATTTTGACCCTAGATCGAATTGCATCCTTCAATCCACTAACAAAGCAACTCCTGAAGAATTCATCAAACAAACCCTCTATGTAATTAGCAAGATTTTCAAATTCTATTTGATATTATTTAATGGTTTATGTTTGGAAAAGTTTAGTGAGTGCTCCAGTGAAGTCATGAAAAGCACTAGGGCTAAACCATTGCTCAATGAGGGTGAAAAAATTAGTCGATGTTGGCTCATCATGGGCCTTGATATACCAAGTTACCATTGAAGGACTTCATGTTCCATGTGAAAAGATGCAAGCAAAATTTTTTTGGCATCAAAATTATTATGTAGACTAAAATATTGTTTTTCTTGATAGATCCATCTAGTTGTATCAACATCATTAAATCAAGGAAAATCAAGCTTTAACTCACAAAAATTGATGGAAGAAGAAAACCTAGTGTCTGAAGAGGACTTTGGATGTTGTTTGTTATTCAAGGCAGTATTTTAAAGATTGAGGCTAATAGTTTTTTCATCAAGATATTTGGTTTGGGTATTGAGGGTTGCAATGTCATCCTCCATGTTTCATTTTCTCCTATTCAGGTTACTACCATGAATAGAATAAATACTTTTTTTTACAATTGGTAGGAAAGCTATATTTAAGACACATTTAGTAAGGAAATTTTTTAATTTGGGAAAAATTGAAAGGGGTAAAGGTACTTTTACTATTTTTTTTGCATAATGGGAGTATGATTGATGAAGGCAAGGGCAATTTCAAAAGTAAAAATGGAAAAAATGGAAAATTTATCAAAGAGGAAAAAAGGAGAAGAAAAGGGAGATGAACATTGTGGAAAATTTTTAATAAAAATGGATGAAAATGAAAGTTTTGGCAAAACCCAAAAAAAGGGAAAATTGTAATTTTTAGAAATTAGGAGTGGAATCAGGATATGGGACCTTATGGAAGAAAACATGGATAATGGAATTTAAATTTCCTGGATAAAGTTTGAGGATCAATAGGGATATAGATGGAGAGATATGGGAAAAAATGAAAAAAAAATTACTTTTTTTTTTAATTTTTTGATAGTCTACTAGGAATATTCTAAAACAAATATGACAAGACTTTTGATACTCTACTAGTAATATGCATAGATCTGATATGGTAGTTTTTTAATACTCTATTGGTAATATGCTAAAAATAGTATGGCAAGTCTTCTGATACTTGTCTAGTAATATACAAAGATCTGATATGATAAATTTCTAATACTCTAATGGTAATATGTTGAAAATAGTATTACAAGTTTGTGGATACTCTACTAGTAATATTTAAAGATTTGATATGGTAAGTTTTTTGATAATCCATTGGTAATATTTTGAAACTAATATAAATGGGCCCCAAGTTTCCATGATTTCCTAAAGTTTTAAAGATATCTATTTGGCCACCAATGTCATCTGAGTGAGTACCACTCTACAAAAAAAATTGGCCACTAGTTTACCCATAAATGATAGCTCTTGGTTTTCCTCATGAGTGAGAACTAGTCAATCAAGATGGGGCCATTTCCCTTTTTGATGATAGATCCTCTCAATGGGCCAACTACTTTAGGGTTCATGTGGTACTCCTCACAATGAGTTTTAGGGATTATGCTCAAGCACTTCCCATAGTTATGTAGACAAGTCTTTGCCCTGATTTGAAATAGATTATTGTGATATAGAAAAATACTTAAATGAAGTATGAAACAAAACAAAAAACACTTCTAAGAAAAAAAATTGGCCCTAGAAATTTCTTTAATACCAGATGAGAGGATCTTCCTACAAAAAATTAATGAAAATACATGAAATAACATATTTATATAATTATCAAAAACACTGAAGGGATTATATTGATCATAGGCCACTTTGAGGGGTCAACCTCCTTTGGACAAGCTTAATACAATAATTTTTATGATAATTTCATTAGCCTCAACACTTACTTATATATTAAGTCTAATCTAGGAAAACACTACTTCCCATGAATGTGGGATAAAACCAAATGATCATATGATGACTTACAAAGCATATGCATCCATAACAACTAATAAACTAACAAAGTAAAGATAATGGGTAACACAGGTTCCTAACAAGCTCAAAGAATTACAACATAGAAATGCAACAAGCCCATTATGCCCAAGTGTTGAAGCTAGGCTCTGATACCATAATGTAACATACCCTTTGGGGTAAAGTTAAACTAGTCATTTTTTTATAATAGATTAACTTTCTAATTGAAAGTTATACATGTAATCTAAATAATACATACATTTTTACTTTTATTGAGATTTGAAGGAACAACTCATAGTGATCAGTTTAGCTTATAAATATACTTCATAAACAATATACCATAATTGATTACATATACTTAAAATCAAGGAGAAATAACTTGCACAAATCAAAGGTGTAGTAAAATTTATTTTGCATGCTTATTATAGGAAATAAATTACTCACATGCCACATATTTAATGTAAATTAAATTTAATTTACATCATAATGTTAACATCTCAAACATTAGTCAAGATAAAGACTTATTTAAATAATTTATTCTATCAATTACAGTCATTCACTATCATAGTGAACTGAAACATTTAACTATACATTACAATAATAAAATACATTTCTTTCTTAACTCAAATAACTAATTATCATTTCAAATTAACAAAATTATGATTCATGCATATATGATCTAAATTTGATTGCAATTACTATACATCTAATATTGATTTCAATTTCAAATGTATTTATTAATTTATGATTTTAGAAATCATACTTCAATAGTGTACATTAGTAGTTACCATAATCATCTTTTTTCAACATTTGATTATTTGCCAATTAAGTAAATAGAGGAGTTATCATAGACCAATAATAGACCAAAGTGATGTAGAGCGAGAGTATCATAGAAGGTTATTCCCCCAACCACAGAGCCTTTTGGATCCCTCACATGCCTCTCATCCACTATGAGTGGCCTTACCCTTCACATCTAGGATAGGTAAGGGTCCAAAAACTAAGAAATATATTATTGTGTAACTTTCTAACACTGCAGCTACTCCATGTAGCTTCTTAAAAGTTTTATTATGAACTGATACTATAATTAAAATATTCTCAATGTACACTACCCATATACACTACATATAGTCATAAGCTTTACATTTGTCAAGTACCCCTTGTTGAATCTTAACTCATTAGATAATTGATTAACTATGTGGGTCTAATTAGGATACCCTCAAATCTCTTAGACCACATGTCTTACATCCACTACTCTTACCCCAAGGATTCCCCAACCTAGACATCTCATAGGTATTGGGTCTAGATAATCCCTATTACTAGTTGTTTAGTTTCTTAAGAAGGTGATTATGAGATGAAACTTTACATGGGTGTTCCATACCACCCATGTAATCATCATCTTATTTTTACACTAATGGAATTTTGGTTTACTAAAATAGGAAGTCTATTATAAACCTTCTTTGGTACCCCTAATTTTTAAATAGGGAGATTTCTTAATCAGAAGGACAATACTCATCTCAAATAAAAAATTTCATGTTTTCCTCCCTACTTACTCATTGATGTACTTCATTGATGATAGGCTAAGTGTGAACATAATATGGATGAGAAAATGAATATTTATCCATATTCACATATATCTAATGTTATCGATGTTATTATTGAAATTCATTAAGGGTAAATGTCTCCTTATTGAATTGCTATAAAAGATAGGTATTATACCTAAATATCCCATTTTTATATCAAGAGTACATTCAAATATTCCTTAATTTGTGATAAAACTATAATGGCCATTTGAATAAATCTTCACGTAAGGATTTCAAGGCACATGTAAAAGTTCATTGTTAATGATTTCTCTCTAAAAAGATTTCTTACGATGTCTTCAAGAATCATTATTTAAGTCTACATTCTAAAATAAATAGGGATAACTCCAATTCTCATGTGGAACTATTATATCCACCTATTTTCAAATATCAAAAATAGTATAATATTTATTAACAAGAAGGGATCAAATATTTTTAGGATTCACAAGGCAGCCTCACATCAAGATGTTGTGTTATCATAAAGTAATATATTTTATAGTGTTTATTTCCATAGATTGATTAAATTTGTGTTCATTATCAAATTCTTTCATTTATTCATTAAACCATTTAACCAACCAAATTAAATTTCCATCATATCCATTGAGGAGGCAAAAGCTTTGGAAACTTAATCATGAATAAATCTAGACTATAATACTGTTTGAATCAACAATTTCCAAGAGATTTTATTTTATTTAAATTAATTTTGATAATTATTTAGATATATGTGTAAATATATAAATATATATTCATTCCATTTAAATTTCCAATATATACAACTTTATGAATTTCGTATACCACATATCTTTAAATTACCATAAATACACATATTTATGTGTAATGACATGGATTCCACAATTATATGTAATAGTAATTTAAATATTCATTTTCTTATTCCATGTGTATTTATAATAGCTCTTAGTATATTTAAGTGTATCCCTCATTTATAATAAGGAACATAACCATTTTTAAAAACCAAACATGATAAAGAGATATGGATGTAAAAGAATCATGGTGTGTTGCAGTTGGGTTCCATTGGGTTGTATTTCCAAACTAATGTGGTGATTCTGGTAAAATATATAACACTAAAAATACACAAGTGTCTTTCTACCTCAAGATCTATCAATTTAAAAATCTTGACAAATCAAAAATGTGGAATTAGGACACCATGATTTAAATTCATTATCTTTTTAGGTTATTGACACTGACACCTAAGGGAGAAATATTATAGTCTGATCAACTATTTCCATCAAGCTACAAACCTCTTATTTTCTACACCCTACTACTAATATCAAGTAAAAAAATATCAAGACTTTTGTATTTGGTTTATAACTAAAAATAACAAGAAGTTTATGGTGATTTCGTTAGAGTTGTTAGGTGATCTTAAAACATTATATAGAGAAAACATTATCAGGGATTACCAAAATCTAAAAGTCAATAAGAGGATCGATTGGGTCAAAACATTGACTAGAAAGGAAAGGGTGACACATTTGAAGATAACAGGAATAACAAAAGAGTAGTAAAAAATATATTTATATATCCAAAAATAAGTATACAATGCCAATACAAAAATTCAAACAAGATGAATAACTTGATCTATCCTCAGGTTTTAAATTCATGATTGTCTTAACAAATATTTAACATATGGTTTTTTAATATATCAAATCCACACACTATTTATTTATCTAGAACTATCAATTTCCATGATTGGTTGACTATGGTCTTTCAATCCATAGACTATATGTGAAAAACAAGATTTATTTGTAAAATTGAAAACTATTTAGATTATGATCTTTGAGATCCTACATGAACAGGTAAAGGCCATCATAAATAATTTTTACAGTATTCATAAAATATAATAAGCCAATAAATATATCAGCATACTATAGTTCCTTTTTTGACCACAAAATAAATTCTCAAACTCCTCAGACACATAAAAGTCTATGTCTAATAGATGGCTCCTAAATTTTGTAATGAATCACAGGTATCTAAGATGATTTTATTTACTAGATCAACCATTTTATTTGAAATAAAAATATTTGTAAATAAATAAAAAATCCCCAAAGGTAAGCATGACACCTAGATCATTATATTGTGCATACATAGATTAATGATTTAACAATTTTTAGGAATGATTTGGGTTTTTTTCCTAATTTAGTTAAAGGGTCTAGATTGATAAACTAGTAAATAATATGTGGTAAGTAATATACTAATCTATTAAATTTATTGGTAATTAAATCTTTTCTAAAAATAGTAATAAGAGGAAGAAAATAAGACTTAACTTAAACTATGTTGGTCTAATTGAGACAAGATCGGATATTCACTATACATGCCTAGGACAGTGTCACAAATACGATTCTAATTTTTTTATTAGATAAGATCATCAAAAGTAGACAAGAGTGGCACTAGTGCTATAGTCCTTATTTGACACTATTATCCTGAGGATTTGAGCTTTTTGGGTTTTGTTCGATAGGTCTATGTGACCCTATCTCTAAAGTTTTAACAGTCAGAAGTCTATGGAGCTCCTTGTAGAGTAGATTTTATCTTCAAACCCTTTCTTCCATTGTACTTTAACCAATTTTAAATAAGAGGGGGATAGTTTTTGTAAGATTCACTAGATGTGGATCCACACCCCTTGTGTGGGCATGTTGCCTACATACCAATACTCTAAAGAGGGATCAATCAATATGTAGTTCTCCCTTTAAAAGTTCTTAGTATAATTATAACATGAGAATTCAAGGAAATGCTAAATTGGGTGTACTTAAGATGACTAGGGACTAGTGTAAGGATTTGAATAAGCTATAAATAGTATTGGATGGTTATATGTAGATAATAGGGAAATGTGATTGAGTAGTTTTGCTTATATTCTTTCTTGCTTTGTGATATTTTCCAACCCTTTCCAAATGATATTTTAATGGGCTTATATAGGAATCCATTGGTCATGGGTTAAATGCAATCATATTAGGATGATATAATAAAAAGGAGAAATCAAGGGAAAATAGCAATATGGGCTCAAAATGTGATTGGATAGGATCACTAAAAAGGAGACACCCTAGGGTCCAGTGCTATAGTCCAAGTTGGGTATTATTGTCCTGAGGGTACAGGACTTGGTGGGATGGAATAAACATGGAAAAAGGGTCTCAATTAAGCTATAATGAGGTCTTGAAATCCTATGGATGACTGAGAATCAGTGAAAAGGTGCCTAGAAGGGTCATGAGAGAAAGCAAGAGGGATCAATGGATTAGGAGTCATAAGCCAC
This sequence comes from Torreya grandis, assembly GCA_037957365.1. NCBI lineage: Eukaryota > Viridiplantae > Streptophyta > Pinopsida > Cupressales > Taxaceae > Torreya > Torreya grandis. Next base: position 232,910 of record JARHVA010001307.1, on the reverse strand, counting down.
ACTCAAATTAATAATTTTGCATTTTTATATGACTACATTTGCCCCCCATTTATTCTAGTGATGCATCAAAGTGAAATACTAGGATAAATGAAAAATAGAAAGCGTACCTAAACTTAGTTGTAAAAATGAAGCTCATGAAGCTATTGTGATGTTTGGTGTACGTAGAGAGAGCACATTATGAAGTATGATTCTACAATAACAAAAAGAGTAGATCAGTTCTTACTAGATATTTTATATCTAAAATAAAAACATACAAAGTTGGGTAAGAGATAAGAAGAGAAATGAATAAATATAACTCACTAGAAACGTAGACCATTACAAAACCTATTATGATGTTGAGTAATGCTGAGTTATGTTGGATGATGTTGTACTAAGAGTAATATTGTGAACAAAATTGATTGCTCAATTCCATGGAAAGTGGCTCAAGAATGCAAAGGTTGTCCCTTTAGATCCTTTTTTCCCACTAAGTGAAGATAGGTGGTCATGCATGTATTGATCGATTTCTATACTATGTGTCCAATCCCTCTGAATAGGTGGCTCAAGCATACACAAAATATCTAGACCTTTGGCTCCATCATTACCTTGTGAAGTGAATCTATGAATTGATATCAGTATGAAATGTATGTCATATGAGATGGATCCTAAATCCCATGAATGTAATGTGATCTAAAAATGTTAGCATGGATAGTTGAATGTATGATAGAAACTAGACCACTCTTGGCCATTCCAAAAGATGGAGATTAGGCTTATATGAAAGCCACTTTGAAACTAAGAATCTAGATTATGTGCAAGCCACTCAAGAATGTGGAGGATAGGCTTGTGTGAAAGCCACTTCAAAATTATTCCAACCACCTATAGATGAAATAAGGCATGTGACTACTGAGAATGTCTATAAAATGTTAGACTATGAAATAAAATAAATAAATGTGCCACACACATTCCCCCTAATCACTGATGTCTAGAACATGGATTTTAATCTAGGAGTTATACCAACTATCATATATAAAATTAGAAGTGAGACCCATCATGTCATGCATGATACCCCCTACATCTAGTTTCTCTGATCAAAATGTGAACAAAAACTACTAATTCTAAAATAGTTTAGATATGCAAATCTATAGTTGAACTTAATTTTATACCTTCTTTTATAAATTTTGGTTTTTATGTTATTTGGATAGGTTTTCTATAAATGGATAGTAGCACCATTGGTGTTGTATTCTAATATCAATGCTATTATCTTAGACCAAATTTGATGACTATTCTATATTCTTGACTGTCTGCCTGGTCTATTCTAACTAGTTTGATGTCTGATTATTTTTTTAAGTGTTCTAAAACTAGATTTTTTAGTTGAAAGGAGATTTTATCTCTATGATAAAAACCCTTGTTTGTTTCCACCTCTTTCAAGGGTAGGAATGGAGACCCTGCAATGACTACCCTTAGAAGAAAAAGTCCTACAAGTGTGTTATGCTATAAAATATATGATATAATAAAGATAATTGATAATATATCTCAAGTTATAGCATGGTTTGTATTGAAATATTGTTATATCAATAGGGGTATTCCTAGATAGATATAACAATGTAAAAGCATGTGCAATGTACTAAACTAGAACTGGAAGTGTTAGCTATTAATTGTTAGTTTTCATGGAGGGATGGAGCATGATGTCTATCATGGCATCCAAAAAATAAGATAATGCATGATTTGGATCATGGCATTGTAAACAATCAAAATCAATAAAGAAATAAGCACACAAGGCAAGAATCAAGAAGCATATAAGAGTAGCCAAGGGGATAAAAAACAAGAGACATGGGCACATGTCACTCAAACTAGAAAACAAGCATACAAGGCATGCCCAAATTCCATATATAGATATAATTGAAATAATCAAGTTGGTATGAAATACATAATCACATAGAAGAGTGCAAGCAAGGGATATTGGCAAATATCCAAAGGCACACATGAATAGAAGAAAAGGACACCAACAAATGTCCTAAAGCACATACTAGAAGTAATAAAGAACTAGGGATGCAATCAAATTAAGATTTGCTAAGTAAGAAGATAAAGCATATAAAAACTAGAAAATACAAGCATATCTAAGTAATCAAAGCAAGAGTGAAAGTATGCAAGACATGTTAGTACAACACTAGGTATATGTAGTGAGTTTATATAGAGTAATTTGTGTAATCTAGTAAATAATGTACATAAACATGATAAATAAAGTGTGTGGTGTAGAAATGACATAACTTGGATGGTGCAGTCATGTAGAAGATGCCCCTAGGGGGAAGATATATCAATGTGTGTCTCACATTCAGGAGTAAGATGCCCCTTTAATGGGTAGAGTGAAGCCATCAAGGGTCTAGAAGTCACTGCACACACTCAAATAAGATCAAAAAATATCAAGTGAAGCATGGTAATGTATATAAATTAACAAATAATAACATAGAATAGAAAGTTTACGTCTAACATAGTAGTAGAAATGTAAAACCTAGAGGATGTATACAATCAAGATGTTTTTGTGTTTGTGACATTTTTGAATATTTTTGGATTTTGAAATTTTTGTATTGCTTTTGGTATTTTTGAAATGTTATATTTTTTTGGTTTTTTGAGAATATTTAATCTATGTATAATCAATCATAGGGAAATTATGTAAAATCAAGCGTAGATGACTATGTACAAGTAAACAAAGAAACTATGTAGAAGTATATGCATAATATGTACATAATGACATAAAAGACTAGGTTGGGGGGGTAAAGGGTCCAAGGATGGAGCTTGGTGGGGATGGAGCTAGAGGAATGGATCATGGACATCATCAAATGCCTCAAGATCATCATCATATGCTATAGATGTTGTGTAAATGGTGTCACCCTATCAAAGGCAAGCTAAAGGTTGCTCTAGTGGTGGGGATGTGCATTTTCCTCTGGGATGTTTGACTCTAATATTTGATTGCTTTAGTGGAAGTGGTGGAGCTATTTCTAGTGGTGTTGTAATATGAATGATACTCTAAACCTATAGTTTATCAAATCTCTTCTATAAAGTTGTATATGAGTTTGTATCATGGCCTTTCATCATATGAAAAAGACAAAATGGGAAACCATCTTGCTTTGATAATCTACTAATAGATCTTTGGAATACTATAGGAACATCTGTAACATAATCTATGGTTGATGCTATGTGTTTCCTACCTAAATTTGAATGACTAGCTTTATGTCCATAAAGGTAAAAAAATTGAGAATAATTAGGGTTTTATTCCTAATTTAGTTAAAGGGTCTATATTGATAAATTTATAAATAATATGTGGCAAATAAGCTACTGATCTATGAAATTCATTGGTAATTAAAGTTTTTCTAAAAAAAGTAATAAGATGGAGAAAATAAGACTTACCTTAAATTGTGTTGATCTGACTGAGACAAGATCTAATATTCACTATATAGGCTTGTGACACTATCACAAAAAATATTCTAAATTTTGTTTTCTAATTGGATAGGATCATTGAAAGTGGACAAGAGTGTCACTGGTGGTGTAGTCCTCGTTTGATGTTGTTGTCTTGAGGATTTGATTTTTTGGGTTTTATTTGGTAGGTCTATATGACATTATCTTTAAAGTTTAAGTAGTTGGAAGTCTATGGAGCTCCCTATAAAGTATATTTTTTATTCAAACCCTATCTTCCATTATACTTTATCCAATTTCAAACAAGATGGGGTGGTTTAGTGTGTGTAAGATTCACTAGATGTGGATCCACACTCCTTGTGTGGGCATGCTACCTATATACCAATACTCCAAAGAGGGATGAAGCCATATGTAGTTCTCCCTTTAAAAGTTTTTGGCATAATTATTATATGAGAATACAAGGAATTGATAAATTGGGTGTGCTTGAGATAGGGACTGGTGTAAGGATTTGAATAAGCTATAAATAGTATTATATGGTTGTATGCAGAGAATAAATAAATTTGCTTAAGTAGTCTTACTTGTATTCTTTCTTGCTTTATGATATTTTCAAAGCCTTTCCAAATTATCTTTGAATGGGATTATATAGGTATCTATTAGTCATGGGTTAAATACAATCATGCTAGGCCAACATAATGGAAAAGTGGAATTAGGGAAAAATGGTAATGTAGGCTAAAAATGTGATTGGATAGGAGTACTAAAAATGGGACACCCTAAAGTATAGTGCTATACTCTAAGTTGGGTGCTATTGTCTTGAGGGTACATGACATGGGGGGGGTGGAATAATCATGGAAAAGGGGTCCTGACTAAGCTAGAATGAGGTCTTGAAAGCCTATGGATGACTAAGAATCAGTGAAAAGGTGCCTATAATGGTCATGAGAGCAATCAAGATGGATCTATGGATCAGGAGTCTTAAGACACACTCAAGTTACCGATTTTGAATTCTTATATGCCTACAATTAACACTAGCCATTACATAAGGAAAACAAGGTTAAAATCACTTACTTTTGAGGAAAAAGGTAAGCTATCTCTATCATCAACCCCATTGTTGTATCCAAAGCATCATTTATCCTCCTATGTTATGATTTCGTATTCTCCTCCAACCAATTATGAATGTCCCAAAATAATGTTCTCCCCTGAATAAAATCATCATATCAAAACAATATCCTCCCATCCTTCATTAACCTAGCTCCTCTCCTTTTATTTGGCATCCAAAAGGATAATAAATAGCTTCAAGCATTTAATTATTTTCACCCACTTCACTATTTTATACTTCATTTATTTCAATATTCCCCCATATGGCACAATGGGTGAGAGGGATTGCATCAGGATAAAAATATTCATTTTAGTTAATGATGGAATTTAATACAAAATTTATTTTTATCCCCTAAAGGTGGTGTATTGGGTGAATATTTTAGGTTTGATTTGTAATAAAATTAAATGTTTAAAAATCATTTTTATAAAATTTCTTTTTCTACCATGTGGTAAAATATTTTCAACTAAAATCATTTAACACCTTCTAACTAGTCATGCTTGTCCAAGATTAAGTTGGAGTCCTTTCAAACTTAACAAAGTTATTTGATAACTTTTTATATTATTTTTATTTTTTTTTATTTTTTTTAAATAATTATTTATTGAATCAATATAGGTTGAACATCTCATCAATAATGTAACCATAAAATAGTACTTTAATTATTACATAATGGGAAAGCATATCTAATTTAGCATACTAAGTTAGCATACTGAAAGAGGGTTAGTCAAAAGGTAAGCACTATAAATAACCATCTAAGGAATTCCTATGACATACTAAGTTCACTTTATTGACACATCCTCTTTCTTTTTTCCTGACACCTTATCTATTCTAACTCTCCTCGATGATACCTTCCCTCTCTATAGGGCTGGAGTAACTTCTGATGCAAACACACACTAAGATGAGACCCATTATATATATATATATATATATATATATATATATATATATATATATATATATATATATATATATATATATATATATATATATATATATATATAAACTAGCAAGTAATATAATGTTAAAGCATAATGCATCCATGCATCACTTCCCAATATGTTTGCTTGCCCTAAAAAACTCAATGTCAAATTTAATTTAGATTCATGTGCATATCATTAATCACTTTAAGTCTCATAATAGTATAATGCATAATAATAATCATCTTAATAATGTAGTCATTTATTTTCATAATGATACCAACATTCAATAGTAACTAAAAGTCACAAGTTTATCTAGCTAAATTTATGTGGCAGACCATGTTGACATGAGTAAGTAATTATTACATGCATATACAAATGGGATATGACATGAATATATTTATTCTCAATGAATGATGGCTAAAACACAAATGTAAATTCAAATTTTAATTGCTAAAATTTCTAGGGTTGAACATACAAGTTGAAAATATATTTTAGAAGTGAAGACAAACTTCATTTAACATTAGCTGATAGAATAATCATATTTTCATGATTAGTAAAAAAATTAAACGAGTTTGCATGCAAGTTGGAAAAAGAGAGTTTAATTTGTAATGGTAATTTTTACCATTGAAAATAATTAGTCAAAAGGTAAGCACTATAAATAACCATCTAAGGAATTCCTATGACATACTAAGTTCACTTTATTGACACATCCTCTTTCTTTTTTCCTGGCACCTTATCTATTCTAACTCTCCTCGATGATACCTTCCCTCTCTATAGGGCTGGAGTAACTTCTGATGCAAACACACACTAAGATGAGACCCATTATATGTATATATATATATATATATATATATATATATATATATATATATATATATATATATATATATATATATATATATATATATATATATATATATATATATATATATATATATATACATATATATATATATATATATATATAAACTAGCAAGTAATATAATGTTAAAGCATAATGCATCCATGCATCACTTCCCAATATGTTTGCTTGCCCTAAAAAACTCAATGTCAAATTTAATTTAGATTCATGTGCATATCATTAATCACTTTAAGTCTCATAATAGTATAATGCATAATAATAATCATCTTAATAATGTAGTCATTTATTTTCATAATGATACCAACATTCAATAGTAACTAAAAGTCACAAGTTTATCTAGCTAAATTTATGTGGAAGACCATGTTGACATGAGTAAGTAATTATTACATGCATATACAAATGGGATATGACATGAATATATTTATTCTCAATGAATGATGGCTAAAACACAAATGTAAATTCAAATTTTAATTGCTAAAATTTCTAGGGTTGAACATACAAGTTGAAAATATATTTTAGAAGGGAAGACAAACTTCATTTAACATTAGCTGATAGAATAATCATATTTTCATGATTAGTAAAAAAATTAAATGAGTTTGCATGCAAGTTGGAAAAAGAGAGTTTAATTTGTAATGGTAATTTTTACCATTGAAAATAATTAGTCAAAAGGTAAGCACTATAAATAACCATCTAAGGAATTCCTATGACATACTAAGTTCACTTTATTGACACATCCTCTTTCTTTTTTCCTAACACCTTATCTATTCTAACTCTCCTCGATGATACCTTCCCTCTCTATAGGGCTGGAGTAACTTGTGATGCAAACACACACTAAGATGAGACCCATTATATATATATATATATATATATATATATATATATATATATATATATATATATATATATATATAAACTAGCAAGTAATATAATGTTAAAGCATAATGCATCCATGCATCACTTCCCAATATGTTTGCTTGCCCTAAAAAACTCAATGTCAAATTTAATTTAGATTCATGTGCATATCATTAATCACTTTAAGTCTCATAATAGTATAATGCATAATAATAATCATCTTAATAATGTAGTCATTTATTTTCATAATGATACCAACATTCAATAGTAACTAAAAGTCACAAGTTTATCTAGCTAAATTTATGTGGCAAACCATGTTGACATGAGTAAGTAATTATTACATGCATATACAAATGGGATATGACATGAATATATTTATTCTCAATGAATGATGGCTAAAACACAAATGTAAATTCAAATTTTAATTTCTAAAATTTCTAGGGTTGAACATACAAGTTGAAAATATATTTTAGAAGGGAAGACAAACTTCATTTAACATTAGCTGATAGAATAATCATATTTTCATGATTAGTAAAAAAATTAAACGAGTTTGCATGCAAGTTGGAAAAGGAGAGTTTAATTTGTAATGGTAATTTTTACCATTGAAAATAATTATTCAAAATGTAAGCACTATAAATAACAATCTAAGGAATTCCTATGACATACTAAGTTCACTTTATTGACACATCCTCTTTCTTTTTTCCTGACACCTTATCTATTCTAACTCTCCTCAATGATACCTTCCCTCTCTATAGGGCTGGAGTAACTTGTGATGCAAACACACACTAAGATGAGACCCATTATATATATATATATATATATATATATATATATATATATATATATATATATATATATATATATATATATATATATATATATATATATATATATAAACTAGCAAGTAATATAATGTTAAAGCATAATGCATCCATGCATCACTTCCCAATATGTTTGCTTGCCCTACAAAACTCAATGTCAAATTTAATTTAGATTCATGTGCATATCATTAATCACTTTAAGTCTCATAATAGTATCATGCATAATAATAATCATCTTAATAATGTAGTCATTTATTTTCATAATGATACCAACATTTAATAGTAACTAAAAGTCACAAGTTTATCTAGCTAAATTTATGTGGTAGACCATGTTGACATGAGTAAGTAATTATTACATGCATATACAAATGGGATATGACATGAATATATTTATTCTCAATGAATGATGGCTAAAACACAAATGTAAATTCAAATTTTAATTTCTAAAATTTCTAGGGTTGAACATACAAGTTGAAAATATATTTTAGAAGGGAAGACAAACTTCATTTAACATTAGCTGATAGAATAATCATATTTTCATGATTAGTAAAAAAGTTAAACGAGTTTGCATGCAAGTTGGAAAAAGAGAGTTTAATTTGTAATGGTACTTTTTACCATTGAAAAATGAAATTTCAATGTGGAAGTTTGTATTTACAAGGCTCTTAGAAATGTAATTTGCATTTGCACAATTTGGGGAAGTGTGATTTGCATTTTCATGACTTGGAAAAAAAATTGGAATTGCACGAGAAGGGGAAACTTATAAAGATTTTGAAACATACATGAAGTTTTAAATAAATTTTTTAAATTACATTGAAACCCAAAACAAATATTCAAATTGCATAGAAACCCAAAGCATATTCACAAATTACACATAAACATAAAACAAATTTTCAAATTACACCAGAGCTAAAAAAATATTTTGCAAATTGTATAGAGACTGAAAAAAAATTTACAATTTTCATGGAGTGGAAAAAGTAAATTATAATTTGTACAAATTTTGGAAAAGTAATGTGTGTTTTCACAACTTATAAAAAGTTAAATAGTTTTTACAAATTATGGAAAATGTTAAAAACTTTTTGTATGGGAGTATTAAATGGATTTTAAAACCATTCGAGTAAAAAGAAATTTGGTTATAAATTTTTAATTAATCAAAATTTAATTTATTAATTAAAATTTTTGAATTTTTTAAATTTTTTATGGTTTCAAGTTCAGTTTAAAAAAAATATTTGTTTATTAAAAATTTAATTTCCACAAGATTTTATTCATTTTCAAAAATCGTAATAATATCTAGCTCTGACTATAATTTTAAACTTTAAGGAATGAAAAGAACTTGAATTCTCTAGTTATTTAAGTTGACATTTTATCCATTGGGTTTTGGAGTCTTCAACACCAACTTTGATAGATTTGAAAAATCTTGGATACTAAAGAAAGGGATGGATCTTCAAGCCATCAAAGAGCTTTCACATTTCAAAAGAAAATGTATGTGAGGGTTAGTTACTCATCATAATAGGTGATTTAACATGTAAATATATAGTTCATGTGAATATCAAGTACTCAACCTGATAGGTGCTTTCACATATTCGAAAGGATAGTGTCTACAAGGGCATTTTAGTTATGTGTTTTTACACAAACTAAAATGGGAAGAGAGAAGAGTGTCTTTTATATTCTCCATGATATCTCTTGAATACCAAATTAACCAAGGATTAGGATATATAACTATGATTTTTTCACTTATGCAAGACTATCATTTGAATAATGATCTAATTTGAAATCAAACCATCATTTGAAATGATAGATGTTTTTAGGTGAATAGTAATATTTATGTAGCAACAACTCATATAGCTATAGAGTTATTGAATAGATTGATTAGTAAAAATAGTACGGATTATTTGAGATAAAAAACCTCAATAAAATTAATCAATAAAGAGGGGGGAAATGTGAAAGGAAATAACACAACAACACAAGCTAAATAGAAAGACCAAGAAAGAAACAGAACCAAAATTGTATTTACATATGTATAAAAGAGGGTCACCTAGTTCTTACTAAAAATAGTGTTTCAAATATTTATCACTAAATGGAAATGGTAGATCAGATCCATCATGATATTCCAAGTAAAAATTATTATTACCATAAAAGTGCCTGATCTTAAATGGCCCCATCTAAAACAAATCAAATTTCTTATGACTCCCTTTCAGTTCTCTACGACTATCCCAAAGTAAAACCAGATCTCATACTTGGAATTATCTTTTCTTTGAATTTTTGTCAAAGATAAATTTGAAAAAATCATAATGTTATATGATCCTATCAACCACTTGTATCACTTTTTATATTAGTTGTTATAGGTATAATATTCTTTTATCTAGTGAGCTTTCAAAATTTTAATTCTCAACTACTCTAGACAATTGTAGAGTAGGTAAATTGAGAGTTATGGGAATCACAACATATATTATATATAAAACCTCAAATTGAGACATACCAATAGCATTTTTTGAAGTTATACTATCTACCAAAAGATCTTTATATACCTTTTTATTCCAATTTTTTATTCTCATTTACTACCTTGTGCATGATTATGAACATATTTTTTTACTCGACTCAGTCTGAACATTAACTTGTAGATGATAGTTTGTTGAATGAGATTAATAAATGTTGTATTCATAAAAAAATACAATCATCTTTGAAAAATAAAGTTAGATTCATTATCTGTAATAATTTTATATGGTATTCTATATTATACCAAAATATTTTCCTTCATAAACTTTTGAATTTGTCTATTTAACAATAATCACTTATACCCACTTAGTGAAGTAATACATTTTTGTGATAATGTGAGTATGATATACACTAAAATGGGGGTTCAATGTCTAAATAAAATATAATCCCCATTATTGAAAATATTATTTAATTATTACTAGTTGAAGAAGAAGTGTTGCTAACTTGGGTTTGCCTATAAATTAATGACATACCTCACACTTTCTCACCCATGCATATGAATATTTGAATATAATTGGCCAATAATAATGGGCTCTGATAATTTTATATGGTGTTTCCCTAGTAGAAAAGTGCCCTCAACAAGACTAATCATGAAAATATTGAAATAATTTTTTTTGTTCCTTATCAACACACATTAAGAAAAAGCCATTAATTCTTTTTTTTTAAAGAGTGTCATCCCATATGACATAATTATTAGCTTGTATTTTGACCATTATGCATTTTTCAGCGTCCAAATATGATAGGCATTCTTTATATGTCAAGTAGAAAGCAATGCTAGAAAACCATTCATTAGTAGAATTGATAAACAATACCAAAGGAAACTCTTGATCATTTTTTCATCTAAAATTATCAAAGACATTGATTGAACATCTCCCTATTCTGTCATGAGCTGAAATAGTCCTTTTCCTCAAACTATTTTTGTAGTTTTTATTTTTAGATCATATTCTTTCACTTTAGTAATCCAATTCCCTTATTTAAGACCAGGATCCTATTAAGTTAAAATGGATTTGACTATTGTACTTAGTACCATAATCATAAAATGTAAATTCAATATGTAATAATTTAATTAATTTATTGATTTCACTATCGCATAAGCATGTTTTTCCTCAAGAAAACACTTCAATTCATAATAGTTAAGATTAGAAATCATGAAGATAATTGTGGATTTAATGTCCTCATTATTTTTATGATTTGATATTACTGAGAGTGTGTGTTCCAAAGCATAGAAATAATTAATAATTTTGTTTCTTAAAATCAATACAAATTAGTGTCAGTGCATAAGCAATAATAGTCTTTATCTTCTCAAACACTTATTTACCTTCATTTTTCCACTTGAAATAAGGTTGTCCTTTCATCATATCCACAATATATTTGGTGAGCTCAATAAAATCATGAATGAATCTCATCAAAAAGTTCACTTTCCCAAAGAATTAATGTACTCCTAGTTTAATGGTCTACATGGAAAGTTTTTGAATCACCTAAACCATTTATGGATCAATCCTTATTCCTTATTTCAAAACAATATGACCTATGAGTTTACTTTCAATAAATCCAAAGATATATTTCTTAGGGTTAAGAGAGATTTCTTGTACATGACACTTTTCAAAGACTCTCTCTAAATCCTCATTGTGATCTCACTTTTTTGAGAAAATTGTTAGGTCATATAGATACACTATAATTATTTCATTCTTCAATTCTCTAAATGCTAAATCCATTGCCCTCTAAAAATTAGCTCCTACATTAATCAATCTAAATGGCATTCACCTATATTAAAAATTACCCTAATGTGTTATGAAAGAAATTTTATGTTGATCTTCCCTATTAACTTTAATTTGCTTGTATCTTGAAAAATCATCAAGCATAAAAAGAATATTAGTGCCTGTTATCACCTAGAGAACTTAATCCATGACTAGTAGTGGATAATTGTCTTTGAGGGATGCTTGGTTAAGGTTCCTAAAATTGACATAGATTATGATCTCACCATTCTTCTTATGAAATGGTATTATGCTAGCTACCCAATTTGAATTGTGGATAGGAAAAATAATGGGAGCATAAAGCATCTTTTCACTGCAATCAGAATCATTCCTACAATTTTAGGATTATATTATCTCATTTTTTGTCTAAAAGGTGTTGCATCATGATTTAGAGGAATTGTATGTTGAATCTCTTTGGGATGAAAAGACTTAAGGTATGTGTATGAATACATGATTATATCAAAACACTTACAGAGAAGGATAAAAAAAATTCATTTTTATTTAGGTGAGAAACATTTTCCAATATTGAAAAACCTGGGATGTTCCTCTAAACCAATGTTTACTTTTTTGTGGTCAACAAAATCAAAATTTCCTTTTTGTATTTTACTCTTTATAAATCTATCATTTTTATCAATTAATTCTTCTAAAGAGACCGGGCCTTTATGAATTTTTTTTTCAACTTGATAAAACTTTCTTCATCCAGTTCATCCATGATTCCATCTTTCAATGTATGAACTAAAGATTTCTTGTATAAGGAATAATGACCTTTAAAGTACAAATTTCTAAAAATATTTCCTTTCCTAAGGAAAGAGATAATCTATTAATCATAATTGACAACTTGCCAATTATTAGCATTGTTTGGGACACTCAGTCTGTATATTAATTTAATTATATATTTTTATATACCAATATCCACATGGGGAATCATCAAAGACGTTGATACTACCAAAGTATCCACTTTAGAGTTATGTTCTCGAGGAATTGTATTAATAGAGAAAGCATCAAATATTATAATGTTATACCATAATTTATTCCTATAATGCCTTAGAAAATCATTTTTCACTTGGTATTATCCTTTTACCTACTTCACAATGATTATAATAACACCCAAAAATTTTCGATTTTTTTATTACCATCTCTTCTATTGCTTACAATCCCTATAAAAGTGCTTCATATTTGGTTGTATTATTGGTACAATTAAACTATAACTTATAAGAAAAAAGAAAATTTTACTTAAATGGAGATATTAAGATTACTCTTGCACCTAAACATGTTGATGAATAACTACCATCAAATGCCGTTGTACAAACATCATTTGGATTTGATTAAATGATTTATGGTAACTCGATATCTTTCTCTTTCATCATAAGATAGTTACCAATTCCTGCATCTTCATACAAAATATCTACTCTAGGATAATCAAACTTTTATAATATTTACTCTATTTTCAATTCAATCTCTAGACGTTATTTGAATCCTTTGACTAGAATCATAGTATGTGATAAATCCAATTGGATTTCACCTCCCAATTCTTTGTAAAAATTTATACCCAAAATAATGTCTTAAGTTGTTAGAATATTTGTAACCAAAATATTGATTTTGATTTGCTTTTGGGGAAAATATGTCAAATCCATTTGTGCATCCTTAGTCTCTCAAATGAGAGGAACTTGTTTCACCTCCATGGAATAATAATGTCTAAAGGTCTTAGTATAGGCTAGGCCAAGAACATGAGCAACTTTGGTAGGTGTGAAATTGTCTGAGGCTCCTATGTTAATAATATAATTACTAACTTTACATCCCTTTAGGAATAGGGAAATGTAAAAAGGGTAAACTTTATTATATTTTTAAGTGGTTATGGCCATTGAGTTGAATTGATTTTAAGAAACATTATTAATTAGGATTCCCTTGAAATTAGATTTTTTAGCATTTGGATTTTTTCCTTTGATGAAATCAGCTAACCTATCCAACTAATCTAGATATGTTATCAAATACTCAACTTATGACATCTTAATCTTAGTTTTGTTAACATGATCAATAATGGGTATGGTAGTGTTCATTTGGGGATCATACACATAGGGACTTTGGTGGTACAAGTAAAAATCTAACCTAAAGTCTAGGCTTTAGAAGCATGGTGGGATGTTATGATCTTGATAGGTGGATTTCACTAATGCCTCAAGGTTTTGGTGTAGTGGTTCATTACATGTGGTATCAGAGCCTTCAACTAGGTTTAAGTCATGGAATGAGTGGATATTTTGGCATAGTAGTGTTCATTTGAGGCTTGTACATGTAAGGATCTTGGTGGTATGGGTGCAAATCTAGCCTAGAGTCTGTGCTTTGAAAGCATGGTGGGATGTTATGATCTTGATGGGTGGATTTCACTGACACCTTAAGGTTTTGGTGTAGTGATTCATTAAATGTGGTATTAGAGCCTCCACTTGGGTTATATTCATGGAGTGGGTGGCTACATTAACATGGTAGTGTTCATTTGGGGATCATATATGGAGGGATCTTGGTGGTACATGCATAAATCTAGCTTAAAGTCTAGACTTCAGAAGCATGGTGGGATGTTATAATCTTGATGGGTATATTTCACTAATGCCTTAAGGTTTTGGTGTAGCAGTTCATTACAGTCTTAATAGGTTGAGAAGAATTAACATTAGATGGACTACCTATTAGTGGTTTCTTTCCTTGTGTTTGTACTAGTGGGTTAGTTCTTCATGGCAGGATAACCTTTGGAGTTTCCTCTTATGAATCATTAGACTAATTTTTTTGATTTTGAGCTCTATTTAAAACTAAAAGGATTGATTTTTCACATACCAAACACTCTCTTCATAATCATCTTTATTTTAATTTTATTTTAGGAACGTATTTATGGAGTCAACACCAAATTCTCTAATTTCACATTCTTGAAGTTTTGGGTTTTCTTATTCATTCTCTTCTTCAACTTCTTCATATCCAAATATTTATTCAATTTATAAAATTACGTTTATTGGTACATTAGTATTTTACTAAGGAGGAGCCTCAAGTGTGAGTTTTTGTTGAGGGGCTTTCAATCTAGGATGATCTTTTTGAAAAGGAACATAGTACTCAAAATATCTTGGTACAAAGTTATAATGATCTTCTAAGGTATTTTATTTTTGAGGGTCATTATATTATTAGTTATTTTTTGCAAGAGTTTTTCTATTGAAGATTGTCTTGAAATATGAGACTTATTCTTTAAAGGCTCTTTTTTAAGTTTTCTAGATATTCTCATGTCATGTTTGACATCAATATCTAATTCTTGGTATTGTTCCAAATATGCTACCCTATCTTTCCTTAATTTATAAATTAATTCAAATAATTTAGAGTTTGTAAAAAAATATTTTTTATTTTAGTTTGTAGGTTGTGTAGTGGTTGGTATCTTATTTAGTAACCTATTAAATTTGGTGACAAATTCTCTCATCGACTCATAAGATTATTTTTCATTTGTGTAAGCTGAGAAAAAAAATCATGCGCATATTTGGTTGGCTTAAATCTATTTTAAAATTTATTATTCATAGTAGTGTAGTTAGTAATAGATACTGGAGTGAGGTGGTAAAACCAATCCACAACCCCATCATGTAGTATTTCACTGAATAGTCTGACGGTAACATCTTCATGCTCTATGCCAAAAATTCTACATTTAACATTGAAGGTTGTAAGGTGTTCATCTAGATGTTGTTTTTTATCTCCATGAAATTTTGGAAAGTTCTTTCTTGATCCCTTTGGAAGGTCATGTAATTATCCTAGAGCTAATGGACTGGTCACATTTCCCCATGGTAATTCTATAGTTTGAAAAATGCTTTTAGGGGAATAATGGTTCCTGATAAGACAAGATCTTGGCTTATCAAAGTTCCTCCTTTAGGATGTTCTTTTTTTATTAAAGGTCAAGGGAAGACTAGATGTTCTATTGACTTTTATTTGATGGTCAGGGCTCAACTTAAAGCTAGAATGTTTTTGTAACTTATAAAAAGGGTCAAGTTTAGCTTTTTACTTACTATCTCTAGTGAATCTCTTTTATGCTAGTTTAGAATAAAGTTATTGGAATTGAAGCATAGCTTGAATTTGAAGAGCTCTTTAAATTAGAATTATTTTTTATACTATGCATGTAACTAATGTTTCTACTCTCTATGCTAAAACTACTTGATCTTCTTATTCTTATAATATTTTAACTATTATATGAAAATGTGTCAAACTTGTCCTATTATCCCAAGAAAAAGTTCTCAAATTTGATGAATTATCTTCCTGAGTTTACACTATCTACTCAAGATTAGGTTGAATAATTAGAGCTTAAGCTGACTAAATTATCATGAGAATAAACTTTGGTTTTAGAAAGTCTTTGATTAGCTATATGAACTATTTTTCATGTATGTCTCCTTTCTTGTCTTATTGAAGCAATATAAAAATTTATCTAGGTAATGGCAACACGTGTTTCGTCTATATCTAGTTCTTCCCTAATAGTATTGAATTGAGCACTATTTATTATATTATCAAAATATAATAATATAAATATTTCAAATAGTTCTTCCTTTGAATCTTCATACCAATTTAAGCCAGGTTGATGATTTGTATTTTGAATGCCTGAAATGGTCATATGTAGGTTTACTGATTCTGGGCTGGTAGATAAACTTTATGAGCTTATTTTTATGCATAGATTCTTTTTTATCTTTTAAAACATTATAAATATTGATATAGGATGGATAGGATAACTTGAAACTAAGTTATATAGATTTCATCATAATCCCAAAATATTTGTCTAAGGTTTAACACTATATCTAATGGAGTAGATTGTTCCAAGTCTAACTTAGGTTGTTTCAGTGGTCCTTGAGATGATAGTAGTCATATGGACCATGAAAATATGTGTGGCATGAAAGTTGAAAAAGTGTGCCCCAAAGTGGGCACCAAAAATTTTTAGCATGAAATTTTTTTAGGATGACAAATCGATGATTTTGTGTCAACAACATGGGGAACAAATTCCCTCTCCTATTTACAGGCAAAGCCAATTTTTTTGAAAGCCAAAATGAAAAAGCAAGAAATATTTACAAACAAAGGACTATAAATCATAGGGTAGTACTTTTAAATTTAAAGTATGAAAATGTTAGGACTTGTTCCAAAGTCTTAACATTAGGTTAGATTTTTGGTAGGTTAATAAATAATAATTGTTAATGGGGCATGCATCTTTTTATTAAAGACACCCCCATAAAATAAATTTGCTTAGTTTTAGTTTTAGGTAGTTTTCATGTTTTGTGTTTATTAATTAGAACTACATTACATGTTGTTTTCCCATAAATAATTGGTTATAGGATTAGTTAATTTTACCGGTCATGGGTAAAATCTATATAATCTATGTTTGTAATGTAAATGGGTTAATGGAGTAAAGGCACCCTTATGTACTTGGTTTTTTAAAAATTAATAAAATACTTGTGCACTCACACTAAGCGGGGACAAGGTTCAAACTATTTCTTCAAGGAGTTATTAGTGGTATCAGAGCATGGTTTTGTCTAGCATAGTGAATTTTGGGAGCATTGGTGAATATGAAAGGAAGGCAAGGTGAAATGTTGAATTCACGTGAAATAAAATGGCATAAAAAAAGGTATGATATATAAAGTAACTAATTTATTGGTTTAAATGTTTGAAAAATTATTAAATTATTTTAATTTTTCGAATATTCTTTTGCATTTAAACCTATGCATTTCTCTTATATGACCATTTGGTCATTTTAGCCATTCATACTCCATTAAATTGTGGTTAAAATCCTCATCTAGCATTAAAAATGAATTTCTTAGCATTTAAATGTTATTAAATTCATTATTATTTTGCAAAAACAAACTTGTATGGCCTGTTTACCTGTTGAGAACCTCTGTATTTTTCATCCATGGCTGCCATTATTGATTGCATTCATTCTTAGCCCTCTTGAATCCAAAAACACTTGTAAATCTTGTTAAAACCCCTATTTTGCATCCTTAAATGAAAATCTATCATTTTTTTGGACTTGTACAACCAATGGTACGGCCTCCCAACACCTTGGCTGCAATTTGAATCCATTTCCCGCAATAAATACCTTAAAATTTTCCTAAAACTTAGCCAAAATCCATTTTACACTACATGTATAGATTTGTATAACCACATGGAGAGAGGACAGGTGCAGAAAATAGTTGCAGGGGCTACCATGGCATCCCAGGCAAAAATCGTGTAGTGATAAAACTCAAGGAAATATTTTTTTGTAGTTTCTAAAGTTTGGAATCAAATATTTGCATTAGATAGGTCCCACATGAGAAATCTTGGCTAAGAAGATTAAAAAGGAAAAAATTTTAAATTTATTTACATATATGTAATTTTTTTTCCATCATAGAAAAAATCCATCATAAGTACAAGTTTCTGAGTATTATATTCTGAAAGTGCTCTTAGAGCAATTGGTTAAAGTTGTTTTGTAAGAAGCTTGTAAAGGAGGAGGTCAAGGGTTCAAATCTCTTCATTTTGGAAGAAGTTTTTTTAGAATATACTTTTTTTAAAAAGGAATATTCCCTTTTAAATTGCTTTTTGTATGACTTGAAAGTTGTGAAACACATACTTATTATATTGTGTTGTTTTAAAAATTGAAAAAGGGGGAATTAAATTCTATTTCTTTTTACATTGTTTTGGTGATATAAGGGTGTAATTGGTGGAATAAGGATGTAATTTGGTGAAATAAGGGTGTAATCATTGATTTTTGTTGAGGTTAATGGAAAACCCATCACAAATTCTTGTTTTTATTTTTTCTCTATGTGCAAGTTAAGTGAAAAACCCTGTAGAAGCAGTGTCTTATGCAGTGAGTATGATATTTGTTTCATCTCTTTTGCATTTTGTCACATTTTTATCTATTGCACTTTATTTTATTTCAAGATGCCAAAAATTCAAAACTTGCTTTTAGATGGTGATAGATCAACAACTTCTAATTATTCTGATTGGAAATGATTGATGGAGGCTTCACTAGTTTTTAATGAGTTATGGGATATTGTCAACAATGAAAATCCCACATTGCCAACAGAATGGGCTAAATTAGTATTATTCAATTTTCATGATTCTAAGGCCTTATATCTCATTAAATGTTTTTTTACTCATGATACTTATGTTCATATTGAAAATTCTCCTCATAGTTACACTGCATGGAAAACATTGTCAAATTTGTATGACAAGAAACCTAAGCATAAGAAGATAGATATTCATATGCAATTTTTTACTTTATCATTAGATGAAGATGGGGATATGGGAGAATATATGTCTAAGTTGAAAAATATCACTACTGAGTACACTAAGGCTAGGTTTGAAAAATTAGATGATGACCTCATAGTCACTGCTGCTTTGAAAGGACTACCTGGGTCCTAGAGGAATTTTGTTGAAATGTTGCATGTCTCTAACAAGATCACAAGAATCACCTTTGATAAATTGGTTAAGTTTCTCATCCAACATGACCTCTCTCTCTACCCAATAAATCTAATAAAATTGAAGAAGCCCATTTTTTAGAGTCAAAGCCTAGTTCATCTTCATCTGGGCATCAAAATAATAGAGGAAACATTTATAAAGGTGGTCGAGGTTACAGAGGAGGTAGATATCAAAATAGAGGTAGGGGTTATTCAAATAATCAATAATCTAACCAATCACATGAAACAAGTGATCGAGGATGTGGTCACAACTCATATAGGGGCAGAGGTAGAGGTAGATCAGACATTCAATGCCATAGATGTGGAAAATTTGGTCACATTGCCTCACAATGTAGGATTCCTTTTGATAAAATTTAGAGACCACAAAAAATGACCAAGTCTAAATCTACTCAGTATGTCGATCATGACTATGATGAGTCTAGTAATGTTGCCCATGAGTTTGCATTCACTACTTTGGGGCACATTGATTATATTGAATATGAGGCTAGAGATGAGCTCACAGATGTATGGGTTTTAGACACAGGAGCAACCAAACACATGACATTTAGGAGAGATTTATTTTGGTCTTTCAAGGAAGGTTCTCTCTCTCCAGTTTCCTTAGCAGATAAGTTTATGCATACACCACTAGGACTTGGATCTATTCAGATTCTTCTTCCTAATGGGTCAATAAAATACTTGGAGGATGTTTGGTATTTTCCCACATTGAAGAAACAATTAATTTCTTTAGTAACTATTTGAAAGAAAGGTTATCAAATTGTGCTTGAAAATGGGCTCATTTACATCAATTCAATGAAATATGATTATAAAATAATGTATACAAGATATGAAGATGGAAACTTGGTTAGATTGAATTGTAAAGTGCTTCCTCCCACCATAGAACTTGTGGCAGTTGTTGATATAGGTACAAGTACTATGTATACATAGTAGTTATGGCATCTCTACTATGGACATTTGAATATCCACTCTTTAGTGGATTCGTAGAGATATGGTATGGTGAATGGGTTGCCCACTTTTCACAAAGATAGTATTCTTTGTGAGTCATGTTTTTTGGGCAAATAAAATTAGGAAATTTTTCATAAATAGTCATCCTGGAGAGCTAACAGGTGTTTGCAGTTAGTTCATAGTGATGTATGTGACATGAAAAAGTCATCCATTGGTGGGTGTAGATACTTTGTCTTGTTTATTGATGACTTTTCTCAAATGACTTGGGTATTTGTTTATGAAAAACAAATCTAAAGTTTTTTATAGGTTTGTTGATTGGTTACACTTAGTCAAAAAAGAAACAAGTTCAAATTTGATCACTCTTTGTTCAGATAATGGAGGTGAGTATACCTCAAATGAATTTTTATATTATTGTCAAGAACATGGAATTCATTGACAATATAGTAATACTTATACTCCACAACAAAATGGAGTATCTGAATGGATGAATAGAACTTTAAAGGGCACAACATGTGCCATGTTACACTATAAACAACTTGATGATAAGTTTTGGGTAGAAGCCATTGGTACTACAATGTATTTGAGAAATAGGTCCCCCATAGTTGCACTTTTAGGACAAACTCCATATGAGGCATGGTATGGGTTTAAACCAAAAGTTAAAGACTTGAAAGTGTTTGGATGTTTTTGTTTTTATTTGGTTCCTATTAAACACAGAACTAAGTTAGAACCATGAAGTCAAAAATGCATCTTTCTTAGTTATTTTGAAGATAAAAAGGGGTTTCATTTGCTTGCACAAGATATAGGCAAATTCATAGTGACTCAAGATGTAATATTTGATGAGTTTGGGACTATGAACACTGCAGAGATTGATTCTCAACTTAATAGATTAGAGAGGAAAAATTAAAAAAGAGATAAGGGTTTGAATAATGGGGATAACTCTTCAAAGTTATGGTATGAGACTCAAATTCCTTCACTTTCCTCTCCTTCATCTACAAGTTCACAGGTTGATGACTTAGAAATTGTTGTAAATTCTCTAAGTCCTCCTTTGAATGATGCACATAATGAGAATTATGGAGTCCCTGATTTAAATAATTTGAATAAGTATCCAAAATGGGCTCAAATTACTTTTTCTAACTTGAAATTAGATGAATTTGGTTTAACAGGGCCCAAGAATTCTCAAAAATAGGTAAATTATGTTATGGTTGTTACCACTTCTTCCTCTGAGCCATCCACTTTTGAGAAGGCATCTATTAAAAATGTTTGGCAATAGGCAATGAAATGTGAGTATGATTCCATACTTATCAATAATACATGGGTTTTAGTTGATCCTCCTCCACATGTTAAACCCATTAGATGTAAATGGGTTTATAGGACTAAGTATAAATTAGATGGCTCCATTGATAAACATAAGGCAAGACTTGTTGCAAAAGGATATGTGCAACAAGAAGGTATTGACTATGAGGAAACATTTGCACCAACTACCAAATGAAACACTATTTTTATGGTACTTGCCTTAGCAACACAAAATGGTTGGAAAGTACATCAATTGGATGTTAACAATGCTTTTTTAAATGGTGATTTATAGGAAGAAGTATATATGAAACAACCTCAGGGTTTTGAATAGGTGGGCGCCAAACATAAAGTATGTAAATTGATAAAAGCTTTGTATGGGATCAAACAGGAACCCAAGGCTTGGTATGATAAAATGGATTCATACTTGAAATCTATTGGTTTTCATCACAGTGAATCTGATGATACTCTCTATTTTTGGGTGTAGGGTAAGAAAATGGTGATACTTGTTCTCTATGTCAATGACTTGTTTATCACAGGTAATGATGAAAACCATAACAATTCTATGAATAAGAAATTAAAATATGGGTTTGAGATGATACATCTTGGACTTGACTACTATCTAGGCATAGAGGTAACTCAAAAAGAGCATAGTATTTTCATTTCATAAACTAAGTATATTTCTGAGTTATTAGATAGGTTTGGCATGAGTGATTGCAAACCTACCCTTACTTCCATGGAAAGTAACTTTAAACTGTCTAAGGATGATAGAAGTTCCTTTTTTTAATGGCACCACATATAGAAAATTGGAGGGAGGATTGATATACTTGATGACTACCACGCTTGATATTTCATTTTTAGTTGGAATTTTATCTAGGTTTATGCATGAGCCTAGATAAATTTAGTGGCATGCAACAAAATGATTACTTAATTACCTTCAAGGAATGAAAACATATGGCCTTGAATACCACTGCAACAAGAACTTCAAACTTGTTGGATATTGTGATGCAGATTTTGGTAGATGTGTGGATGACAATGTCAATGACAGGATACACTATGCATATGGGTTCAGCTTCCATTACTTGGTGTTGTAAGAAGTAGGATACATTGGAAAATTCATCAGTATAATTATAGAATATTTCAGCATGGGATGCTTCCATAGAAATTTTTTACCTATGATGTATTCTTGAAGATCTTCAAGTTTCTTAGTTTGCTCCTACATAGTTATACATTGATAATCGAAGTGCAATCAAGATGTCCAAGAATCCTATGTTTCATGCCAAAATAAAACATATGGATGTCAAATACCATTATATGTGGATGTTGGTGGCAAAGACAGCTCTTGATCCAATATATTTCCCAATTGCCGATCAGACAGCTGACACCTTCACAAAACCCCTTGATAGAATCAAATTTGAAAAATTTAGAAAAATGCTTGGTATGTGTCCAAAGACCTGACTTTGGATCATAGGGGGGTTTTTTAGGACTTGTTCCAAAGTCTTAAAATTAGGTTAGATTTTTGGTAGGTTAATAACTAATAATTGCTAATGGGGCATGCATCTTTTTATTAAAGACACCCCCATAAAATAAAGTTACTCAGTTTTAGTTTTACCTAGTTTTCATGTTTTGTGTTTATTAATTATAACTACCTTATGGGTTGTTTTCCCATAAATATTTGGTAATAGGATTAGTTAATTTTACCGGTCATGGGTAAAATCTATATAATTTATGCTTATAATGTAAAAGGGTTAATGGAATAAAGGCACCCTTATGTACTTGGTTTTTTGAAAATTAATAAAATACTTGTGCACTTGCACTAAGCGGGGACAAGGTTCAAACTATTTATTTAAGGAGTTATCAAAAAATTATTTTTTAAAAAATAATATGTAGAGAGGGATAGAGATAGAGAGACAAGGGCAAAGTTTTAGAAAACAAATTTTCCATGTTAGAAATTGAGATTGGACAAAAGTGTTGTGAGAAAATTTGATTTTCAAAGGGAAAAAATCTCTCTCATTAAATGGTTTGAAAATAAATAATCATATCCTTAGGAATATGAAACATATACTAGAAAACTATTTAGCTTTGATAATAGAAATGCATAGCCCTCTCTGTTTTCTAATAAAAACAACAAACAAATTATCTCTATTTCCACTAAGATTTTCATGTGTTGGAAATATAAATTACAACTCCAGATATAAACTTTGTAATCTAATTTCTTATGCTTAAAAATTTGAAATGTATAATAATGGTAATGAATATCAAATAATTTGAAATAATAAAAATACATAATTCAAAAAATATTACTAACACAAAGTTTAGGAACACCTCTTTGTATTGATTTCTAAAGAGTAGAATGTCTAATCTTCCTTTACAATGCTTTGCCAAAATTTTATCTATTCCAAACCTATAATATTAATCTCTAACTTATATTTATAGGATAAAATGGATGGTTATGGTGCAAAACCACCTATTTTGCCTTTTTATAGAGTTTCAAAAACATCAACAACCAATTATAACTTGAAATGGTGATTTTTTTTTTTTTTAGCATTTAACATCGCTTGAGAAAAACATTTGGATTTTTTTCACTACTTGCAATAGCACATTATCAATTTCCAAAACTTGAAAAGACAAGTTGGAAAAATTACAAAGACAATTTTTAGAGTGAAAATATACATATACAAGGAAAAAAAGAGTGCAACAATACAAATTTGGTGCAAAGAAACAACAGAAGAAAATACAAAAACACTAAAAATAATTCTTCATTCTTCTTGTTGATGTAGTGAAAATTCTATCCCTTTGAGGAAGTCGTCAAACCTTTGGAGAAATTATCTAATCAAATATTCATGTGGTTCATTTGTGTACTTGTAGGCAATGTTTGTTGAGTAGTCTAACTCTTTCATTTCATGAAGCTTCCCTTAGAGATTGTTTATCTTCATGTTAAAATTATCCACATTCACTTGGCATTTGGATAAGTAGTGAAGTTATTCATGACCATATGGATATATGGGATTGAAAATGTCTTAAAATCACTCTTTTAATTATCTTATCATGGTCTTAATTGAAATTAGATTCCCATTTTGATTTTTGTCATTGACAAAATGATAATTCAATTTCTTGACCTCAGTGTCAATTTTCATCATTATGTCACTTCAAAGTGACCTTGAATTGTTAAATTTTTTAAGACACTCTTCAAGAGATTGGATTTTAAATTTATTATCCCAAAGAAATTCAATTTGATAGTTGATTTCTTCCTTACTAATCACTCCTTTTTTAGTAAGGTCAAGATAAGGAAATTTTGAGAATTTGACCAACTTGGGAATGAATTCTTCCCAATTTTGTTTCTCCTTAGTATATCCATTTTCCTTTGTTGTTATTTATTCATATTATGACCAGATTTCATATAACATTATTATTGTGACAAGAATTATTGAGGTACCTTGATCAATAAACTTTTTAACCCAATCCTTCACTATGTTACCCATTTGGACTACCTCTCTTACTTTATCTAGTGTCTCAACATGCAAAACTGATGAAGTGATAACTAGTTGAATTATCTGAATCAATCTCTATATTACTGAGTTCAATTGTTCTAATTTTTCTTTCAGTTCATCATGCATTGCCTCATCTTTATCCATTTTTTTAAAAATGGTACCAATCACCAACTATACATCCCCTTTCATCCCTTATCTAGTATATTTTCTCAAATGAACACTAGATACCTAGTATTTTTCAATCATGATTTTTGACTTATCCATTTTAACTATAGGAATGGCCACTTCTACATATTTTTTTTCCTTTTCCTCTGTTACATTCATGAAAATATTCTTGCTTTATTTGGCCTCTTCGATAAAGGAATTATGAAAGTTACAAAATATATCTCCTCGAGTTTAATATTTTTTCTTTTTTTCTTCACTACTATGGATAAACAATCTAAAGTTGTCATGATTGAGGAAGGTAATGGAATAAAAGTTGAGATTAGTGGAACAAGCCTGACTATAGTTGAATAAGTTGTTTTCTTAGTTGGGTCTCCTTAGAAAGATGTTTATATTTATTCTTGTGTATTGATTATATTACTAGGAATTCTTAGAGAGGATATGAGAGGTAATTTAGGATTCAAATGAGAATATGAAGAGATATGAGTAAGATCATATAATGAGAAAGTAGGTGACATAGGGAACATTGTATCATTTGAAGCCAAGAATCATTGAGTTGTATTTTCTACTAGTTTTTGAGAAAATAGGAAACTATCAAGGGTAACCTATTGAGGAATTGAAATTTTAGGAGAAGAGACATTTTCACCTAACTTGTTTTTTTTTAGCTTGATAGTCTTCCATGGTTGAATGTCTTGTTGATTAACTTTAGGTTTATGTACCTCTTCTATCATCAAGGGTTCTCCACTTATACCTACTCCATCTATATTTTTAGGTTCATCCTATCATTTTTATAAACTACAAAATTCATCTTCCCTAAGAGGTGTAGGGAAATCAACATTCATAGCATCCACTATTTTACTCTTCAACCACCTAAGATTTCTATGGAGTAACACTCTTATTCTACTTCTGAGAGAAGTAGATTCCATTTTGTCCCAATGGACTACAAGTAATGTCTTTATTGTGATGATTTATGTTTCAAATATGGGATCTAAAGTGACCTCACCATCCACCAACTACTTAAAATTTTTCATTATGTCAAATTTGACTATTTATTTCATGGTAAATAGTGAATAGTCTTTGATCCTCACTGCTTTCTCATCATCACAATTCATCCAATAGTCTTTAAAATGTGAAAGATGTTTATATGAAGGTCCAATATTTTACTAAATTAATCCCTTGTTTTCAAATGAAAACCTACTTTCAAACATCCTATAGTTGTTATGAGACATGTATTGTTTAACTATCTTGGCCTTTATAGTGAAGGACAAATATACCTACCAATTGAGATTAAAAAAATTGATTCCTATTTTATATCAACTTGTTAGGAACTTATGTGTTTCAAAAAGTTGTCTCTCTAACTCCATCAATGTATATTTAGCATTGATATATCATGGAAGCATATAAAGAGTAACTTCATAAAAATAGATTCTTAAATAACTAAAGGTTGGTAACTGTATGAACCAAGTCCCTCATCTTGATATCTTTGTGATGGTCATAACTAGTTTTCTTTTTTTAAAGAGTTCCTTTTCAAATAATTGAATTGAGAAATGAACAAATCAATCATTTACCTTTATGAATTGATGAGTGTTCTCCTTCAATTCTAGCTAGGGATAAAAATCATACACCATTGTTTTCTTAAAATCACCCACTATATGTAATCCATCAAAATATCTTCGACCTGTTATAGCATAAATGAGATACGAAGTCATATATAATTTTGACATGACTTGTACCTCCATGAGATGCTTGTGAATGGAATCATTAATCAACTACCCCTAATTGATATATTGCTTTTTTATTAGGATGATTCAAATGAATTTGTAGATCCATGTCTGAAAGTTATCTGATGTTTTATTTTTCACTATCTTGTGTAATAATGTAAGCATGTCATTTATATCATTTTTGGAAGTCATGTGGAGGAATGTTTTGGATAAGTCAACCATGCATTGTTGACCTGTTTATCACATGCCATACCATTGTCATCCCAAAATCTTTGGGAGGATTCAAGGGTCAAAGGCATAAAAGATTCACAATATAAAAGGCCAAAAACATTGTCAATTTTCTTAGGAACAAAACTCACTACTAATTCCCCCTATGAATATCTTACCTCTATTGTCTCTGAATTATAGTTATTTTCCATGACCAAAAATAGCTTAGGATACTATACCAACATTGGGAATGATTCCACCTATGTCAATCTACTATCACAAATA
This sequence comes from Torreya grandis, assembly GCA_037957365.1. Lineage (NCBI taxonomy): Eukaryota > Viridiplantae > Streptophyta > Pinopsida > Cupressales > Taxaceae > Torreya > Torreya grandis. Next base: position 205,194 of record JARHVA010001307.1, on the reverse strand, counting down.
ATTTATCCAAAATCTATCTTATGCACTATGTTCATTCTTTCCCAAAATGTGTCTGAGTTAATGTGACCTATATCAGTGTCAATGATATTTTTGACATAGGTCTCTAATGGTAAAGGAGGTTTTATGCCTTGAAATTGATACATCATGATTTCTTTGTCTTTACTTGGAATTAATTTGTTTAGAACATGAAATGAAGACATCAACTTTTATAAGAAAATTGTTAATTTAGAATATTTGATGAAAGGCTTCTTATTTGTAAAAAATGACAAAATTAAATAAATTAAAGACAAAATAAGTTAAGTAATTGCAAATAGAAGTTTGTACTCACAAGTTGTTTGTGAAAATTAATCTAGTGTGTTTTTTATGCTATATGTATTAAATTCAATTTTCCTCTAACTAATTTCCTTGTTTGCAACTGTACCTATTAAATTTCTTTATGTTGATTATTTAGAAAACTTTATTGGCAAATGGAAATGACTTGAAAATAAATTATGAAAATTTCATTTTCAATTTTAAAATATGTTCCTATGTTCTTGATTCGACCAAAATATTAAAAATTAATTGTTAATTGACTTTTACCAAAAACTCAAAATTTTGAGCTTGCTAAAAGAAATATGGTTTTAATCAAATTTTCAGTGAAAATAATTTACACAGTTTTTTTTAAATTATGTAATTTAAAAATCCCATAAAACTATTTTTTTACCAATCTTTAGCTTTCCCTAGAGAATTAAATATTCTTTCTCTAAGGCCATCACATAACCATGCAATTTTCAATTCATGAAAGATAATGATCAAAATATACCCTCATCAATTGAAAATAATTTACACAGTTTTTTTTAAATTTATGTAATTTAAAAAATCCATAAAACTATTTTTTAACCAATCTTTAGCTTTCCCTAGAGAATGAAATATTCTTTCTCTAAGGACATCACATAACCATGTAATTTTCAATTCATGAAAGAAAATGATCAAAATATACCCTCATCAATTTTATATTTCTTTTTTACCAAGTCTGTATAATTCAAAATTTACCCATGTGAAATAAAAAATATGTCAACTTTTTTAACATCTTCCTCTACTCCGCCTAGGTTCTACCATTTGGGTTTTGAATAAAATTTTTTAAATAAAAAAATCTGATTTTTTTCATTATTTTATTCTTTTCCTCCCTTGGGTTTATGGCCCACTTGGCTGGATGAGAGTTAAAAAAAACAAAGTTGTCTTACTTTTTATTAAACCTACTTTTTAGAGGGTGTACATACAATCGTACAATGCCCATACAACTCATGTTTCCCTCACAAGAATCCCCAAAACCTTTTAAACCTACCAAAATTACTTTTTACGTAGGTCTTACTATGAAAAAAAGAAACAAAACTTTGTTCACTTCCTTTAACAAAGTGTACGACTGGTTATACAACTCATAAATTTGATTGAAAGAGACAAAATATGTTTTGAAACTATTAATTTTTTTTTTACATGTCATATGGTTATGCTTAAGAGGAAAGAAGAAAAATAAGTGAAAATTTAAAAATAATTATAGGCTTTCACCTTCTTCAAGTAGGGCATATGGTCAACCATATGGTTTGAAGCTTTAACAAATGAAAAATGAACCTAATTTAATATTGAAATTTCTAATTCTCCTTTGGCATCTCCCCACATCTAGGTTATTAGTTGATGTTAAAGATTTGATCTTCAAACCTCAATATTGCTTCTTTATATTTGTATAGTTAGATGACTGAATAAAAATATTTATTCTAAAATTTCTGTTTTTTTTTAGGCACTCTTGCATAGCCTTTTTCTAGTTGTGTAAGAGAAATTAAAATAACTTATATTTATTTATTTCCTTCTCTTTCATGATCCTAAATATATTTCTTCCTAGTGAATGATGGCTAAAACACAAATGGAAATTCAAGTTTTAATTGCTAAAATTTCCAGAGTTGATAATGTAAGTTGAAAAGATATCTTAGAAGGGAAGACAAACTTCATTTAACATCACCTGAGAAAATAATTATATTTACATTATTAGGGGAAAAATTAAATGAGTTTGCATGTGATTTGGAAAAATGGATTTTCATTTACAATGCAAATTTGCACTATTGAAAAATTTAATTTCAATGTAGAAGTTGTATTTACACAACTCTTCAAAATGTAATTTGCATTTGCATGAATTGGAGAAGCATGATTCACATTTACATGACTTAAAAAAAATGGAATTGTACAAAATGGGAAACTAAAAAAGATTTTACAATTTACATGAAGTTTTAAATTAATTTTGCAATTTCCACGAAAACCTAAAACAAATTTACAAATTGCATAGAAACCAAAAATAAATTTACAAATTGCACAAAAACCCAAAACAAAACTAAAAATTACATAAAAACACAAAAAAAAAATTCAAATTGCATGAGAGCTGGAAAATATTTTATAAATTACATATACTAAAAACAAATTTATAATTTACACATAACACAAAATCGATTTTATTATTTGCACCAAGCAGAAAAAGAAATTGTAATTTTCACAACTTTTAGAAAAGTAACGTGTGTTTGCACAACTTATAAAAAGGTAAACAATTCTTGCAAATTATGGGAAATGTTAATGGATTTTTACACGAGAGGCTTAAATGCATTTTAAAACCATTCAAGGTAAAAAGTAATTTGGCTATAAATTTTTAATTAATCAAAAATTAATTAATTATTTTAAAAATTTTAAATTTTAAAATTTTTGATAGTTTTGGTTCAATTAAAAAAAAATAGCCATTTATTAAAAATTAAATTTCCACCAATTTTTATTTGTTTTCAAAAATCATATAACAACACTAAAGTAAAGATGAGAGCTAAACCATGTATATATGTGTAACAATGATCAAATAAGTTTCCATGAAGGATTTGAATTGAACACTTAGTAAGAGAGTTGTCTTGGATTATTTGAATTGGGTTGAAAAACGCAAGGGATCAAGTGTCCCAAAATGAAAAATATAACCAAGAGCTAGATAATATTTTGATAATGTATATAAGAATTATAAAGAAAATAAAGAAGTTATGTACAAGGAAAATTAATTTATAAGTCGAGGATCTCATTAAGGGGATGCCTCCATATAGGCCTTGAATAATATGTATTATAACCCTCAATTACATTTCCATATTGATATTTTACATAATCAAGATCATCATGATCATACCAATATTATATGGAATTAGTGTTAGTATATCTTTTTATTTCCTTTAATGGATTTCCCTACACATACTATTTAGCTTGAGTATGTGTCTTTTTAGGTTATTGTGAAAGATAATCCCACATCCATGAGGATGTGAGGATATTTTCATCTTTCACCTATATAATGTACATTCTTAAAGATTTTATAGTGAATGATGCTAATGCTAATATTTTAATATTTCAACTATTGAGTATTAAACTTATTATCGCTCATGTTTGATTTCTCTACTACACACAAGTAACTTCTTCATACATTCAGTCCTATCTAGACCAATCCTCAATTAAGGCCCACTATGACATGGTATCATATTTTTTCTTGTAGATGAATGCCATTATTCCTATTTTTAAATCTTAAGTTTTTAAACTATGTTATAGATCTACCATTTGTTGACATAGTGTATTAAAGATTCACCTTTTCCCAAATTGTGCTTTTCTTCTAGGTTCTTCTATTGATCCAAATTTAGAAAAAAAAATAAGAAAAAGGTGTCCCATGTTGGTCATATTTCATCTCATAGGTTTTTATGCAAAGCAAAATTTGCCATTAAATTTATAAGGTGTTAAAACCTGAGGATCAACTATAAACATGACCTAGTTTTGTGGCAATCATTTTTTGCCAATTTTTTAGAGTTTTGAGGATTTTTTAATAATTTCATACAAATTTGTACAGTTAGTTTCTCCAAGTGAAAATCCATTTCTAGGTTTTTCTAGGTTTTTGGAGATCTTTAGTGGGTCTTTGGTGGTTTTTTTAGAGGCATAGCATATATAAATATTTTCATAGTTGGTATAAATTTCATTCTTACTTTAACCTAATATAATTCTTGACTAATCAAGTAGTATCCGTCTCTGATGGTTATAGAAAGGCCTCCTATATCTAATGCCTTCATCTCTAATGACATAGTTTTGACCTATATTGGTAGCCTTTGACTCTAACTATTAGACATCTAGACCACTCTCATATCATAAAAGATTGACATTTGAAGTCTTTATTGCATCAAAAATTAAGACCCCTAGATGTTAGAACACTCAACTCCATCTGTAGTCAAAATTTCTATTATTAGAACTCCTAAATACTTTAGTAGTCAAAAATTTGATTGTCAAAACTCTCGACTGCTCTAGCAGTCCTAAGTTCTAATTTCAAAATGTTGGGAAGTCTCAACATTATTGGAACTCTTAGTAAGTCTAAAACCTAAAAGAATCCTAACTTCCTCTATTCTCCAAAACTCCATTATCAAAACTCTTAAAACCTCCAACACTACAAGAACTATGGGAAATTTAGACAAATACAAGGAGGGTTGGAAGTTATGACAACTACACAATAAAATTACATCCCCAATAGGAAACTCCACCGACTATGAAGGGACTCCAAAAATCTGATGATGGCTATAAGGATGTTAAGTTTAATCTTGTATTCATTAGAAAATTTTAGTCATTTTTGGATGATATCTTTCCCACATCAATAAAATCAATCAAAGGGGTGTGCACTCATCCTAACCCTTTGCCCTCTATTCATATGGGGATTTAATGCCTTGGTCACAACTAACCCAAGGGGGATTACATTTTCCTTACAAAATTTGGCCAAACTTTTTGCATCCCAAAAAAATTTAACCCAAAATTTGTTCACACCAAAAAAATTCAACCCAATTTTTTTTTCAAATTTATGCAAAGTGGAAATCATTTTTTTGTGAGTGAGAAACATTCAAACTTCCATAGATTTCAACCTATATCTCCTTTTTTATAACCATTTATTTTTAAAGTTCAATTTTTTCAAGTTAGACACATTGATGTTATTCTCATGCCTTAAAAAAATAAACCTATATATATATATATATATATATATATATATATATATATATATATATATATATATATATATATATATATATATATATATATATATATATATATATATATATATATAAGGGGGTTGTATATCATTACCTTTCTTTCCCACTCAATTTAACACATACTTCCTTATTTCAATGGATCAATCTAAAGTTTCAATTCTTATTTTGTTCAACTATCGCAAGTATAAAATACAAATGTAAAACCTCTTGAGGAGTAAAGGCTTATACTGTATTATTGTGCTTATATAAAAATAACTTACACTTGATGCAAGGAAGGTGAAGTGGTACAACAAAAGTGATGAAAAATATGGTCTATTATGCATGTATATGTCTCTCAAATTGCTCTTTCATATTAAATCTACAACTATTCCTAATGAATTCTAGACCACATTGGAAAAACTCTTTGGGAAGTAGGACATTATGAGGGATCAAGAGCTGGAGAATGAACTCATTAGTCTAATCCCAAGCAATTTTGATATGATACAAGACTTCTTCACAACTTTAAAATCACTTAGGTTACCATTGAAATTGTGTATCATTGATAGAAAGGATGGTCAATTGGTTATTTCTATCCTTATCAAATTGGGATCTAACTATTATGTTTTCATTTCTACCTTCCATGCTAGTAAGCAATCCCTTTGAGATACATGGAACATTTCATACATGGATGAATTTATTTTTGAATTGACTCAAGAGAAAGATAATTTTATTTATATGGGTACACTAAAGTCATATAATTGGCATGCCTTAATTTTAAATCATGATAAGTAGAAGGCTTTGAGTAGAAAGTAGAATAAATAGAACAAGAAGGACCTAGAGAAAAGAAAGGGTCAAAAAATTGATGCCAAATCCAAAGCATCAAAAGAGTCCTCCTCTTCAAATGGGAATCCCAAGAAAGAGTGACTTGAATGTGCCTACTGCAAGAAATAAAGGCATGATGAAACTAAGTGTATGAAGAATTAGAATGGTCAACTAAATAATATGCTTGAGAAGCATAATATTAATTTCCTTGATTCTTCCAATCAGATTTCATCAACATAAGAGTTTTTTAAGGCCAAAGACAATAAAAAGGACAAATATAAGGGAAAAATACTTTTGACATTTACATCCTAGCCTTCCATATGGGTAATTGACTCTAGTGCCTCATACCACATGGCTTCATCACATAATATGTTCTTCTCCTTAGAGCCTTATTATATGCATTCCATCTTTTTGGGTGATAATAATTCTATTTAAGAGTAATGGGAGAAGATATATTTAAGTGAATGATGGAGAATTTCATGATATTCCATGTGTTCCCTCTTTATCCACCAATCTCTTATCTATTTATTAGATCACTCATATCAGTTTAGGAAAGAGAGTTGAGTTCACACCTAATTTAGTCATTATTATGGAAGAAAATATTCACTCCATAGTTGCAGTTGGAAAATTAGATCACCAATCATGATTCTATATTTTCTCATTTTTTTCTCTTGATCAACCCTCAAATACAAAACTCACAAATTCAGATGGGGTGAGTAAATTATGGCATGAATGATTAGGCCATCTCAAATATCTCTACCCAAAACAACTCACTCATTTGATATGGTTTTAGGGTTTCCACAAGTCACTTTTTTGATGGAGTTTGCTAGGGTTTCATACTTTGTAATAATTTTGAAAAGTATGACAAAGTTAAATCATAGAGAAATGAATATATATTGGAGATTTTCCATAGTGACTTTGCTAGTCCATTTACAAAAAACTTAATTCAATAGGACTAAATACATGCTTACTTTCATCAATAACTTTTCAAGGTACACTTGGGTGTATTTTCTTAAGCATAAATTAGAGGTATTTGACCATTTTTAAGACTTCAAGGTGATTTTATAAAAATATTCAAGTAAATTAATCAATATTTTATGCATTGACAATGAAGGTGAGTATGTCAGTAATCATTTTGAATAATTTTGTACTTCAAAGGGGATTGAATTATAATGTATAGTTCTATATAGTCCTTAGTAAAAATGGTGTTATAGAGAATAAGAATAGGTCCTTGAAGGAAATATCAAACTATATGCTACACTCCAAGTCTCTTGCACCTCAATATTGGGTCAAGGTCATCAATTGTGCTTGTTATATCTAGAATAGAGTTCCTCACAAAGAATTAATGGAGTCAATTATTTTGAAGCATGGATCAGTCAAAAACCCACATTAAAGCACTTTTGAGTGTTTATATATCCTACTATAGTCCACATTTCAAAGAATAAATGTAAGGCAATGGAACCTCAGAGTTAGTATCACATCTTCATTGGCTATCATAAGGGTGTAAATGGATACATGCTTCTCCATCCCACCACTCATGATTTTTTCATTGAGAGGAGTGTTCATTTTCAATAGGGTCGTTTAAGCTCCACACTCGACATATCTCCCCTTTAGATGCACTAGGATTTGATGACATTTTTTATGATTTAGATCTACCTGAGTAGCTTCTAATGAGTAGAATTCTTCTTCTCATTCTAATCACGAGAGTAGTGATGAGAACTCACCTCTTACTCCCATAATATCTTTATATTATGATGAATCTCCTATAAACTCTCCAAACACTAGTCCTCTTTGTGATAGATATACACAACAAATCACTAACCAATGGTTTTCAGATCTATTAGACACCAAGTGAACATGTTTAAAATTCTAAGATGCCCCACATGATTTCCTTGCATTTTATTCTAATCCATAATCATTTTACAAGGAATCAATCACTCCTGAGTGGGATAATATTATGGAAGAGGAGTATGTTTCCTTATTTAGGAACAATACTTGGGATTTATTCTCTCTTCCTAAGGTAAAAAACTCATTTTATTTAGGTGGATCTACAATAAAATATTTATAATAGATGAGTTCATAGATAAGTTCAAAGAATTTTGTAGAAAATGGTTTTTCTTAGGTACCTAGAATTGACTATGCTAAGACATTTACCATAGTTTCCAAAATGAACTCAATCTGAATCACTCTTATTTTAGCTATGTCACATCATTCAGATGTTTATCATATGGATGTGAAGATTTCCTTTCTTTATAGTGAACTCAAAGATAAAATATACATGTATCAACCACAAGTATTTTTTTAAGATTCCTCCTTAGTTTTTAAACTTCATAAATCTATGACATCAAATAATCTCCTCAATCTTGGTATGCTAAGATGGATTCCTTTATTCTTTTGGTTAGGTTCACCAGATGCCATTCTAATATGAATATCTACATTTTATGGTGGGATGATTCACTATTGATTATGGTTATCTATGCGGATGACCTATTGATCAAAGGGAACTATTCATCCACCATCACATTCATGAAAATTGATTTGTTTGATAAGTTTTTAATGATTGACTTGGAATTTTAGCACTACTTCTTTAGGATTAAAATTTATCAGTCTAACTCTAGGATCAATATTAAAAAATCTAAGTATGTTCTTGATTTATTTTCACAATTTAACATGGTTGAATATAAGCCAACTTTGACTCCTTTTCTAACTGGTGTGAATCTTGAAGATGATTCTCCATCTCCTTTGGTTTATGATACCTCATATCAGTATTTTTTTGTTAGTATCATCTAAGTTATGCACACTAGACATGATATTTAATATGTAATGGTCATGGTCTCTAGATTTTTATAAGAACCACATGAGCTACACTAGAAATTAGCTAATTGTATTTTCCACTACATTTAAGGTACTCATAATTTTAGGATTCACTATGGAGTAGGCATAGACATTGAATTTATTAATTATATAGATTCAGATTGGGTTAGTAATATTCAGAATTATAAGTCTACTTTAGGCTATAATTTTTCCCTTGATTTAAGTCTAATTAGTTGGTCAAGAAAGAATCAAAATATTATTTACTTATCTTATATTGAGTTTATAAAATATAGGAGTTTTTAATGTCTCCACTAAGGTTATTTGGATTCAAGGGATTCTCACTGATTCTAGAATCTAATTTTAATGACCACTAAGTATATTCTATGACAATCAAAGCATAATCTATATTTGTATGAATCCATCAATCCATTAATGGACCAATCATATTCAGATTCACATGCATTTAATTTTATAACTCATCAATGATTACATCATTTATCTCTACTATATCTAAATGGATTAAATTGTTGATATATTGACCAAACCCTTCACTGAGATAAAGTATCTTCAATTATAGGCTCTTCTTAGGATTTGGGTAGTTATAACATACTTCTCTAATAGGAATATCTATGTACTTGGGTACCTCATTTGAACTTTGTATTGCGACCCAATTTCACTACCCACATAATTTAAACTTAACAGGGGTGTTAGTGTAGGTTTTTATTCCATTTAATGTTTTTTCCTTCTACATGTTTTTTTAATCTTTTTAGGTGTCTTTTTAGGTCATTATGAAAGATAATCCCACATTCATGAAGATGCAAGGACATGTTTATATTTATTTAACCTAGATAATGTACCTTCCTAAAACTTTTATTATGAATAATTTTAATACTAATAATTAAATCTTTTGATTATTGAGTAATAAGCTTCTTATATTTCATGTTTTATTTCACTATTACACACAAGTAATTTCATGATGCATTCAATCCTATCTAGATTGATATTTTATTGTGTCCCACTCTAATAATTAAGATCATATCAATTGATGTAATCATTATCATATAATAAATTAAAAATTTTATATTGTGATTGAGATTGTGATATGTCATTTTGATCATATTTTTCATTTATTTATGATAAATTCACTACACCATAGAATGGAGTTGATTTTTGAATATGTGTATCATTATTAGTAGCTTGCTTATTTTGAATTAGATAAATATCATATATTCTTAGTTTAATATTAGCAAGAGAAGTGACTTGTGATTTTAATTCTTGCATTAAAGGTGTAACCATATATTTTAAAGTGTTGACCTTATCTTTTTGTTCTATGCATGAAGTAGATATAATTCTTGATTCTTTATAAAATATATTTTTATCATTACAATGTGTAGAGTATTTTCCTTTGGATATTTCTTCATGAAAACACTTTTGTAAATGAGCTTTTTTGTTTATCTTTAATTTTTTCTTACAATGTTTCTATTGTAGCATAGTATTTAACCCTTTTGGGAGATTTTTTTAGGATCTCTCACTCCTAGATGCACTATTGGATCAACCTCAAGCTGTAAGTATCCTATAATGAGGTTGAACCTCCAGAGAAGGCCGATTTCCTCTTGGTAGATCACCTAAACTAATATTTTTGCTTAGAAAATGGATAAGAAGGAGGTATATGATGACTAAGATCACTAAAGGGATGATTTACCAAATTAAGTGACACTTAAATAATCTTGAAAAAACACTAATTTAGCATAAAGACAATCTTTTCTCACACAATCTCACAAACTAGCCAATTTGCATCGGTATTTATTAAAATAGGCTCACTAAGCAATAGATGAAATAAAAGGGGGTTATAAAACTCACACTAGGCATTCATTAATGGTGTAAAAATATCAAGTTCAAACTTGTAAATATATTTAAAACACCTAAAAAGAGGAAATAAAGATGGACAATGAATATGGAATGACACTTATTCATAAATCCATCATGTACAAGCTTACTAAACACAAGTTAAAGACAAGAAAGGAAAAATAATAATTTTATTGCTTCAAAAAGTATTTCTTAAAAATTATGACATAGTTTTCCCTTGTCAAAATTAGAGTATATTTTACAAATGGGGAAGAAATAGGAGATATAGGAGAAAAGGGCAGAGAGAGAGAGGTGAAGCCAATACTCAAAAATTTATAAATGAGACACAACCACTTTCCATGGAGTCTCAACCACATTTGGATCAATTGACACTAATCTCTTCTCAACAAGTTAAGTTTCATGAGTCCAAAAGGTCTTCAATCCTTCTCATTAGCTTAGAAAGACACTAGAAGATGAAAACATTTGAGGATGATGATGTCATATCCTACTCACATGAGAAAGTATTCAAAGACTTGGAAAACACATTGAATGCTCCACTTTATCAACCTCCAAACTCTCCCTCTTTGACTTCTACGCCCCCCTCCACTTGCATTTCTAGAAGATGCTTGGCATATTATTAGTTGACTTGGAATTTTATGCTTAACTAACCATGGAGGTTATCGTTTAGAGTTGTATTTTTTATGTATTTATTTTATTTTTAACTCCTCTTTACTCTTCCAACCTATAATAAACTCCATGAAACCTACAAATTTCATAGACTCCAATTATGGAGGTCTCAATCTTGAGCCACCTTTAACCAGCTATGTTAAAACCTACTTCCAAGGCCATTTGGAACCATAATAACCACTTATGGACATGTATAAGAATTAAAAAAATCTATATCATGCATATTAGGAATAAAATGAATATTTGGAAAACTTTTAAGACCTATAACAATGGTGCAAATCGCCATTAAACCTAAAACATTTCACAAATTATCAAAAAATGTGAGTTTTTTACCCTTTATCTCAACAAGGCACCCTATAAACCCTTGTAAATTACTCCAAGTGCCTTATAATTATGATTCAGCTCCCATTATTCCTCCTTCATGCATTTAGACCATTTCTCTATTTGAAGACCTAATAGGCATTTTTGGGCCATTTTGAGCCTCATAGGCATCCATACATGCTAAATTATTCTACAAAATAGGTTTTAAGTGAGATTTATATAGTATTCTAAACATTATATGTGGTTTACAAGTTGTTATAGCACATTTCATGGACCTATGAGTCCAAAAACTCAAAATTGGTCTAAAAGCTCCTTTGGCAACCTAGGCAAACTCACCTTCTTGATGATTGTTCATAAAATGTAGACCTCAATTCAAAACTTATTTCCATGTATATTTATTCCATGTACCCCTTCAACATCCGTGAAATTTTTTGGCTCCCATGTAGAAGGTATGAAAAGTTACATACATAAATAAATTTGCCTATAGGGTTTGTAAGAATATAGAGATTTTTATGCTCTTAGTGATTGTTCATAAAATGTAGGATTTTAAACAACCTCAATAAATAATTAATTTAAATTAAATAGATTTAATAAAAACATAATAAAATCATGTAGCCCAACTCTCTATGTAGTAAAAGATATGAGCATATGAAGAGGGGCTCAAATTGGGTGTCTTAGGCCTGAAAAGCTCAAATTCCTCCAAAGGACCATTTTGAACTTATAATCATTATATATATTCACAATCATATTAATAAAACTTTAAAAATATCATCATACCATCCTATGATGTCATTTTTCATTGTAGTGTTTTAAAATGCTTTGAGGTGGTGTAGATCTTAAAGGCTTATTTTAGCCCTTAAGGGCATAGATTGTATGGAGTTTTGAGTGTGAACATTCTTGAAAGGTGTTTTATAAACTTAAAATAATACTCAAATACTTTTTAAACACTTTAAATAAGTGGATATTGTATGCAATTAAAAATACATCATGTCTATAAATCAATCCTAACTCATTGAAGATAGATCATACCATACACTTCCGATTAGGGACACATTTGTTAAGCAGGAACATGACCAATATGAGGATAGTATACACCTAATTATAGGATCTCTTATCAAAATACATAGTTATATGGAGGTTTATAAAGACTCCAATTAATCACAATCATGTAATAACCCTAAGGGAGTCCTATGTTTTGATATCTCACTAAACTAATAACAAGTAAATTTAATATAATCTAGTGTTATCCAAAGCTTGTGGCATAATATGAGGGGTTATTAAACAATAAAAACATGCATAGAATAATCTCAATTAATCTATGAATGAGCAAGAACCTAATGCTTGGAATAAATAGAGTAATATTATTTGAAGCCAATACTTATGCTACTTCTATCTACTAAAGAGAGGAGAAAAGTTAGAGAATACTTACCTAAATGATGAATATGTTGAGACTCAATCTCTCCATTCAACAAATGGGATTCATAAGATCTTATTTTGGTTTGTAAATATCACTAATAAACTCAAAATCATCCAAGACTTATCCATAAAACCATATTCTCCAAGTAAAAACCCTAAGCTAAGACTCCTCAAGTAGAATGGTGGAAGATAAGATTGTAAAGATGCACAATTGAATAATAACTCTTGATTTCATATGAAATAATGATGAAATTATCTTGTATATATAGGTGGATTTGACCCTAAACCCTTTCAAAAATCTTGGTTGACTAGGTCATCCCAGTCAACCTAGCATAATTTCAAACAATTATTCACTAGGTCATGAGCTAGGTTGGCCAAGAGCCAAACTAGCTCCCAAGAGAAAATCACCCAAAACTGTACAAGGTCGAACCAATTTACCTAGTATAGCTTACTAACAAAATGGAATTAAGATGAGGAAAAGAAGTATGAAAAGTGTAAAAGTACTGGAGGAGTGTGCAAAGGAGGAGTAATAGCTTAGGGAAAGGTTTTAAGAGCTGGTTTGATTGGTAATAATGTGGAAATAAGGAAAACCAATCCTATGAAGCATTAATGGTCTACCCACCCATTTCTTGGTGTACCCCTTAGGGTGTACACTCAGAGATATTGAGTCTTGATGGGTTTTTACAAGATATAAAGCATTAGTATTTGATAAAATTTGAAAATATTATGTGTATACATATGCCTCACTCAAATCTCATCACATGTCACTAAGGTGAAATAGGGGATGGTGCTTAAATAAAGAACATAATCACACATAACATTTATTCCAAAATAAATTATAGTATTTTAAATCATAAAATAATTGAAAGTAAATGATAGAAAGAGAAATAACTAAAAATATGATGCATACCTTGACATACCTTTCTCACTAGATGGTTGTCTGTTGTGCTATTAGTTTTGATTATGTAGGGCATAGAGACTACTTTCAACAAACCCAAGAATACAAAACTAAAGATAAAAAAAATACAAAAAATCCAAGATAATTGGTGCTCTGTGGATGGGATGTACTTAGAAATTTGGTGAGATGGGGTGATAACTGCTATGTTAGACCAAATGACCAAGTAAAAAATAAGAGTAAATTAGATAACTAAAAATATAATGCTAGTAAAGATTTAAAAACTTAAACAAGTAAACCTTAAGTAAGAAAGGAAAACTAACCAAATAAAACCAAGGATACATGTTAAAAATATGGTAATCAAACATTGATGTCAAATCAAAAACAAAATGGTAAAACAACATTGATGAGTGAGCAGTAATAATCCTTATCTCAATTAACAATGGTAAAAGATATGGACTCAAGTGTCCATAATAAAATGGTAGTATAAAAATGACAAATGGTATAAAGAAATGAAGTCTAGGAATTTAATTCTATGGTGTAAAGAAAGTAATCCAGAGTTACTCAAATATGTGGTTTCACTCTAAGGATAAATAAAACTGAAACAAAATAGTATTAGCATGTTTTAAAGAGATGAAGAATAAGGAATTAAATAATAAGGGAAAATATATTTTGAATCACACATTCCTATCAAGGGGAAATGAAATGGGTGGAGGGGAGAATGAAGGAAAAACCAAGGTAGAGGAACTCTTTATTGAAGTCAAGACACTCAAATTAGGTTTGTCAAAGCAAGACGACTTTCAACCTTAAGGGCACTGAAGAACTTGTCTTAGCCACACAATTCTTAGGTCAAAAAATGAAATACATATATCATCCCATGAAGTCTATATGAAATAAAATTAAAATGGACCTATCTTCCCACAATGTGTTTCCCATTCTTGAGGAACCCTTACAGATCCATTAGTCTACTGCGAAGATCTGACACTTGCATGAGAAATTAAGTAGAACCATAGAGTTTATTGAATTATCCTATTCTAATCTATTGGCCTACCACACCCCAATTAACCTTAGCTTTATGTGAGGCCAAATGTGGAGTTTGAGCTTCACTTAGAGATAGGAGATGTACTTGTAAACACATATTTTAGTGTGATTTGGACTTTAGAAATTTGTATGTTGCCTTTTGTATATCATTTAATTTTATTTAAAATGATTTGGATTTTAATGTTATTTATTTCTTTTTCTATTCCTCCTCCATACAGATTTAGAAACCCGAACATGGGTGCTAAAGATGACTTTCATTTGAATACTTGGGACTAGGTTGCTAAGAGAGAGAAATTTAGAGAGCATGGGATCTAAGAGTCTTGTAAATATAGGTAGAATAAAAATTTTATCTTGACTTTGACCTTATTTTGTCCAATTTGGAGTGAAAGGAAAAAAAATCAAGAGGAATGAAACATGAAATAAATTTGAATTACTTCAAATTGTAAAAAATGTGACAAAGGGTGAAAGAGGGATACAATAATAGGAAAGTGTGATTTCTTATCATAAGAATGAGGGAAATGGAGTAAAACATGCTAACATATATTATTGTGTAAATTATATCTATCAAAAGAAGAAAAAGTTGAGGCTAAGAACAAGGATCAAAAACTTGTAACTATTTGTAAAACACATTCTAGAAAAGGAATGATAGGATGGTAATTTTATGAGGAATGACAAGTCCTATCAATGGTCTTACATTGCAAATCATAAAAGAGAAACTAATGAGGGTGCCAAAAATCATGTGAAAAATATAATTGGGATAAGAAATATGGTATTTTGTGAGGAAGGCCAGGTCCTATCCATGGTCTTACAATGTAACTCATAAAAGAGAAATCCAAGGGATACCAAAAGGTGTGTAAAAATAATATGAAAATAAATAATACTATGGTACATCATGAGAAAGAACAAGTACTATCCATGGTTTTACGATGCAACCCATGAGAGAAAGGGGAAACCAAAAGACCAAAAAGGATGGACTAAAGGTTTTTTTTAAAAGAGAACTATTGTAGAGGGAGAGACCCATGTAAGTGACTTGAAAAAAGTGAGATAAATGTGGATAGAAAGCATGAAAATAAGGAAATGATCCTACACTAATGGATATATCATGGATGATCATGTGAAATATAATCTTGTGTCTCATAAGGTTTCTTAAAGTTGAATTAGTTTGTTAGCATGCCATATAGAATAAAAGTGGTCATCATTAGATGCCCCGACAAATAAGTGGATGTAGGGATGGACATCATAAGATGTCCTAAAGTTTGAAATGATAGTTGGGTGGGAATCGTAAGATTCCCCAAAGGATAGATTAATGTGTGGATGGGCATCACAAGATGACCCAAAAGCTAAAAAGGGGAAGAAAAGATAAGAAAATATAAGAAGCAAAGAGAACCCTATATAGTATCTAAATGGATTAAAGTTTTCCAAGAAGATTCTCATAAGGGACATCATGATAACTTGAGATAAATTAAAAAAAATGCTAAGAAAGAGAAATAGAGAACTAGATCAAAAACTAGAGAACACAAAAAAAGGTACAGAGTCAACTAGATCAACCTAGTAGAGAAAATAGTTTCTAAAAATTGTACAGAGTCAACAAGGTTGACCTAGTATAGAAAATAGGGGTTGTAAATTACACATAGTTGATAGGGTCAACCTAGTACATAAAACAAGGGCTAAAAATTATATAGTGTTGATAGGGTCAACCTAGTAAAATAACCAGGGAAAAAATAGATAATATAAAAATGAAATGATAAAATGATGAAATATGTGAGATAAAACCTACAAGGGTTAGATTCACATTGGGTTCACCATAATTTATGAAATTAAAAATGTATCATGTCTGTACATCAATCCTAACTTGGAGAATATAGATCATACCATACACTTCTAATTGGGTACACATTTGTTAAGCAGGAACATGACCAATATGAGGATATGTTGGACACAATTAGTGAATATCTTATCATAATAGATGGTGCTAGGGAGGGTTCTAAAGCCTCCAGTCAAGCACAATCATGCAATAACCATAAGGGATTTGTGTTTTTATATCTTACTAAACTAATAACAAGTAAAGTAAATCTAATTTAGTGCTCACCAAAGCTTACAACATAATATGAGGGGTTAGTAAATAATCAAAACATGTATAAGATAATCCCAATTAAGCTATGTATGAGTAATAATCTAATGCATAGACTAAAGAGAGTAATATTATTCTAAGCCAATACTTATGATACTTCTATCTACTAAAGAGAGCATTAAAGTTAGAGAATACTTACCTTAATGATGAACCCATCAAGACTCAATCTCTCCCTTGTCCAAAAGGGCTTTGCAATAGGTTGTTATGGTTTGTAAGTATCACTATGTGTAGTCATATAAAATTTAAAAATTGATATTTTGAGTGTGGATTTTGACACCCTATCCATAGGTACTTTTTACATGCTCTTGTGACCCTTCTAGACACCTTTTCCTTAATTTTTAGTTATCCATAAACTTTTGAACCCTGATTCTAGCTTAGCCAGACTTTATTTCCTAGGCCAATCCTATCCCCCTAGGTCTTGAGCTTGTAGCATAGGATCACCATACCTGGACTACAATGTCAGACCCTAGCGTGTCTATATTTTGGTGCTTTATCTAATCACAATTTGAACCCAAATCATCAATTTCATCTAATTCCTATCCTTCATCATGTTAGCCTAACATGAATACATATAACCCATGACCAACAATTCCCTATAAAATCCCATTAGAAGTTCATTTACAAAGGAGAGGTGATAAATCTTACAAATCAAGTAAGAATATAAATAAACCAATAAGGCAAATTTCCCTATTATCTACATAAAGTCACCCAACACAACTACAAACATATTCAAATCCTATTTTATCAAGCATGATGGAGGGTTAGGGTTTGAAGATTAATATAGCTCTATAGTGAGCTCTACTAAAATTCAATAATCAATATTTTAGAGGCAGGCTCATACAAGAAAAACATATATAAACTATAAAAATTAGGTCTCTATAAGTAGTTTAGACAAGAACAACACAAAAAAATATAAAAATTAGGTCTCTATAAGTAGTTTGGACAACAAAGGCAAAATAAGACAACAGTGCCAGACCCTAAAGTGTCCTATTTTTTGTGGTCCTATCCTTTTACCAAATGAAATACATGTTATAATTTGTGACACTATCCTAATCTTTCATAGCCAATTTCATACCTTGAAATCATCATTTCAATATATTTTAAGCAAAGTTATATTTTTCCTTATTTATTTATATTTTTATAAAGGTAAAAAAGATAGATAAATTATAAAAATTAGGATAATAATTATTGCAATATTATTTTTTAAATTATTAATTCAAAACCTTAACAAAAATAAGAATAAAATTCCATTATTCCCAAAAAATATAAATTACTAAGAAAGGTTAAAGTGTCTAAGACTTATCCACAAGACTAGATTCTCCAAGTAGAAACCCTAAGTTAAGACTGCTCAAGTAGAATGGTGGAAGAGCAGATTATAAAGAAGCACAAGAAAATAATAGCTCTTTATTGCATATGAAATAATGACTAAATGATATTGTATATATAGTAATATTTGACCCTAAACCCTTTTAAAAATTTCATTTGATAAGGTCGACCTAGTTGACCTAGCACAATTTTAGACAATTATTGACTAGGTCATGAGTTAGGTCGGCCAAGAGCCAAACTAGTTCCTAAGTGAAAATCACCCAAAACTGTATAGGGTTAACGCAATTGACGTAGTATAATTGACTGAAAAAATGGAATTAAGGAAAGGAAAAGAAGGATATAAAGTGATAAAATATTGGAGGAGTGTGAAAAGGATGAGTAATAGCTTAGGGTATGGTTTTAGGAGCTGGTTGGATTAGTAATAAATTGGCAATAAGGAACAACAATCCTATGAAGCACCAATGGTTTATCCACCCCTTTCCTAGTATACCCCTTAGGGTCTGTACTTATATAGATTGAGTTTCAATGAATTATTTCAAGATGTAAAGCATCAGTATTTGATAAAATTTGAAAATATTATGTGCATATAGAAACCTCCTTATATACCTTAAATTTTTCCAAGAAGTATACTTGTACCAATGGTGACTATGAGACATGAGGGGGACTATGTCCAAATATTGGGAACTTACACTTGTAAAATTACCCTCAAAATATTATTACTATGTATATTAAGTCATGAGTACCAATCCTACCAAGTTTCATGATTGGAGGATGCATATTTTGGCTTGTAGACAAATTTTCTCAAACTTTACACTGGGTTGCCTATTTGCTTCCTTCATACCTAAACATGCCCTCAAGGAAAAATTCTTTTGAAAACTTTAATTTTATCCTTCCATATCATATTATGTTACCAACATCATATTTCACTATTTTAATACTTTTCAAAGCTTAAACTCCTCATTAACACTCAAACCTGACAAAGCTTCAATTGGTCTCTAATAGCTGCCTTCTTGACTACAAGAGGTCTATGTAAGAACAGAGAGTAATTTAACCATATGTATTACCCTATATAAATAATTGGAATATTAATTTGTTAATTTAAACCATTCTTACTAAATTTCATGTTTTGACATGACCTTTAGATGCCCCAAAATGACTAATTCCTCTAATACATGCCCCAGTGTTGACTGTGATTAGACATGAGGTTGACTGTGATAAAATAGTGAAATTTTAACCTTATTAAAATACCTAAAAATATTTTGGATAGGTATATTGGGTTATTATTATTATCTCCACATATTTTTAAGGCTAGATCATGCATATTTTGGCTTGTACACCCTATTTACTAAAACTTAGCTTGAGATGCTTGCTTGGTCTAATTTCAAAAGTAAGGTTTTCCTATTTTTGCCTTGGTTTAAGATATAAAAATATTAATATGCTTATGATTTATCATAAATGTCTTCCTTTAAATGTTTTCACCCTTTACCTGTAAACTTTTAACCTCATGCATCTCATGTATGACCTAAGCTCCTTCAAGAACTTTATTTTGACTATGTTATTCACTACTACAGGTACACATTTTGAGGTGTAGAGGTATTTTTAAATCATGATATACATTTTATTTATTTTTATACCTTCATAAACATTTTAAACCTTATTCACATTCTCCCTTTAGCATATTATTCTAAAAAATAGTTCTTCCTAGGCCTACACAGTCAAAGTCCATCCAATAGGCATGTGTAGTACCTTCAAGGATTGATATCACTATGTATGAAATTTATATAAAGTTTTAAGGTGTCCATTTTAATCTTTAATTTCATAAGATGCCTAATATGTTTACTCTTTAACTTGGATGGCCTTTGAGTTTGGGTTTTCTCAATAGGTGACTATGTCAATGAGAAGGTTCAATTATATGGCTATAGGTGCACATTGTTAGGTGAAAAATTGTACACAAATGCTTGTATCCACATATATTCATGTTATATATCCTAAAAAAACTTTATTTTTCCATTTAACTTCCATGAATTGCATTAATCCTTTAACCACTATGTTCTCATACTATTTTTAAACTTGAAAGAAGGCTTGCTTTTTATTATGGTTATAGGGGTGCTTCTAAGGGTGAAATTGACTATGTGTCTTATAACATGGAGCCTCCATCATGATAGTTATAAATCATTATATAATATTTTATTTATGACTTAATTTGTCTATTAGGTCTTCCATATGCTTCTGCCTCATTAAGACCTCCAAGAAAATAAACTATATGACTATACCAATAACCCTTGTATGGTTGTAGGTGCATGTCTATCACATGTATGAATATATTATTTATTTTATAACCCTCTCATAATTTTTATCTCTTGATGATAATTTTATTCTTGAAGCATCATCTTGAATTGTATATGAAACTATTTAATAACTCTTCCTCTTAACTTGTGTACTAGCTTGAATGGAAGGCTTTTAGCCCTCATATCTGGTTGTAGGTCTCCAATAAAGCTTCTATGATTGTCCAAGACATTGATATGAAACTATACTATACCTTTACCACATAATTGAGGTTTTAAACTTCATATCATCCTCTATGTGACATGATGTCTAATCATAGACCACCTGATACCATTTCCTTCATACTTGAAATTTTACCTGTGTCATCAGGGTTGTAAGTAGTGATTTCATAAAGTGAACTTGATTGTAGATTAGTTTAGGCAATAAAATATAATATCTTGAAATTTATTCATCATTATTTCTCTCTATGAATTTGAAACTATTTATAAACCATTGGCTTAACTTGCATACTAGTTTGAGAGAGGTATGTGTTCTTATGTTGTGAGTGTTCAATAAGAGCTTGGTTTTTGGTTGTGTCATTATAATTTTAAATATTGATATATATCTTTAAAAACACTATGATATATTCAAACATGGACAAAACCCTATGAAACCCAAAATATGACAAGACCCCTTGTACTTTTGTCTGACTGCCAATCATGCTTTAAAAATACCTTCCATGAGTTGTAGGTGTAGATTTTCCTGCAAAAATGACTTGGAGATAGCCAAATATATGGAAAAACAATCCTTATATTGGTTTTAATATATTATTTTTATGTATATTAACCTATCAAAATCTAACTTTGCCAATTAAACAAACTCACTTAGACCTTAAGACCTTATTAGTATCCCTTTTTTCCTATATTTTGCCTCATAAAAAAAATTGAGGAAACATAAACCAAATATGAAATTAAATATAAATACCCTATATAAATATACACCTTTGTATATATTTTATTGGTCAAAATCTCTCTCTCTCTAGACCCTCTTTCTATCAAAAGGACTCCTCAATTATGTTTCCTTATGTCTTAGTGCAACATAGGCCTCCAAAAACAATACCACCCTTGGCCATACGTATATAAAACCACTTTAGTCTATTATATAACCTTGGAATCAACAATATTACAAATTTATAGGTTATTTGACCATTTAAAACTCCTTAAAAATGCTAATCTACTTTCAAAACCCTAATTTAGGGTTTCCTTCTCCTGTAGAGACCTAAGAGGGAAGATAATTTGTTTGATACTTTTGTAGGGTATTTTACTTCACTATGAAGGAGACTAAATATATTTATAAACTCCAAAAAACTCCTAAAATCACCTAAAAAACTCTTTACCTCTTTTATTCCACTTTTCAAACAATGAACTCACTTGATTTTGTAAAGAAGATTGACTGCTACAGGTTTGCATTATATTTGGTACCAAATATCAAGATAAAAAATGAAGGAAAAGGTATAAACAACTTAAAGGAATAAAAATAAACCCAAAAATTCATGGATAATTAAATAACTCAATTTAGTTGTGAAAACATTTATGGATCATAGTTACACAGTCAAAAACATTGCTTGAACATAGGAAAATAGGATTTGTACATGTTTCTATGCTAAACCAGGAGTTTCTTGAGACCCTTTAGGTGGTATGATCATTTTTAAGTGATATTAAACAACTATTAACCTCCAAACACACCTTAATAATTTTTCCTTAATTTCTCTAAGACTTCTTACTATGCATTCTAACCTAACTTGCATTGTTTAATAGATTGGCAAGATGTTTGAGTTTAAAGAGTACATGACCTCTAAGACAAAATAGAGGATTTTTTCCCTAATTAATTGGTAAATTTTAGACCTTAAATATTTTTCCTGGGTCATTACAACCCTCTGTGCTAAAGGTAAAATTTTTATCACTTATTTAGGACCTCCAACCTCTCAATTCTCCTTCAAACAAGCTTAAAACTAGACTATGTAGAGGCTCTAACTAAGTTTGTCAACCTAACCCTTAATTAAATTTACACCTCAAGGTGTAGATAATTATGATTTATTTTATCATGGACATCATATTATTCACTTTTAAATCAATATTAAGATGGATACCTTCATACCACACATGTGAGAACATAACTAGAAGTGCAAAGGACTGCTTGAATATTCCATGTATATAACCTGCTAATAGATGATATAGTACCATTAACACTTAATAAATAGTCCTTGCACATTTAAAACAATATTTTTTTTTCCATTTCCAAATAACACTAACTACCCATCTTCTCATGATCTCTTCTTACATATCACAAGTTGACAATCAAGGATTTAGACTATACAGACTGTCACCTTAGGTTAGGTCCAATGCAAGTAACCTCTAACATAAAAGAAACTTGTGAATGTCTTAGACACTCCAATGAACTCATATAAGCCTCTCAATTTTGTCTAGTTAGTCCACTTTCTTAGATTAATAACTTTTTATACTTGGCTTACACTAAGCACTCAAATGCTATGTAGGTGCAACCCTTAGTTTAGTAAGCCTGTAGGTGTAGATATTAGTGAGATTATTGTGTTTACCTTATAATGTAATTATATTAAATCATTTGGACCATCCATTTATTGAAATAAACTCACTCTCATATTAGAGTCTTGGGAATTTGCATTTCACTTTATATGACTAGTCTCAAGGATCGTGATATGACTGTGTGACTCTACTCCTTGAACTCATAAGTGTTTTAGGTTGTTATATATGACTTAAAACCTTAAATACACAATAATAAAAACTTGGAAACATATTATACCATTCCATATTTAATGAAGTCAATCATGTGTTGAGAAACATGACTTAGCTTCACCAAACTTGTCAGTCTTTAAGTCTCTCTAAGTATGGTTGTAAATATCACTAAGGGAGACCCTTATAGGTGTTAATTTATGTTAAATTACCATATTTAATATATTTTATTAAAAATGATGTAATTAGATCAATCATACCCTATTATGTCTTGGTTTTTTAAGTATCATTTGATCATCTAAACATCTAACTTCCTTTCCACCCATACTAATAGGCTTGACTGTAGGTATCTTAAGGTAGATTTTACAAATGGAAAACCAATTCCTTTATAGCTTTTCAATATAACATTTGGTACTTACCATGGTTTAATACCTTGGTGACTTATACATCTCTTCCAAAAAATCTTGAATCCAATTCACACTTGATACCACTGTTCAAGTGAAAAGATAGTTGTAGGTCTCCTTTTAGAGGTGTATGACTGTTAAGCAATGCTTTTAATGTCTACACATCCTCCTTAGTTGATCATGAAACTTATCAAGATACCTTGAATCTTTATTTAAATTTTCTTCATGATATTAAGGTGAGATTTAAAGTGGTGATGTGAATGGAGGATGGTGACTATGAATGGAGGGTGGAAGGGATCTTTATTATAGTGGGAATGACAGTAACAAGGTAGTGAGTATGAATGAAATAAAATGGAAGTGAAAAAGGACATGAGGATCATGTCAAGAGCAAATTTAAGAGTCTAATTCAATCAGGATGAAATCCTTGAACACATATATAAATTTTGAGGCAACTGGAGGTCGATAAGAACATGAATTTGAAACCTTGGAATATGCTAAGAACCTCAAAATAATGCTAAACAACCTTAATATTTGTCAATAAGGGTTTTAAAAGTTATTTTTTTATCAAGGCAAGCCTTTAATGATTTTAATTATCTATATTCATTGGAAATTGAAAATGATGATGCTTTCATCACTTGGTATTAATTAATTCTAATCAAATAAACCTCTTGAAACTAATCATTACCTCCTTTCACTCTGAGACAGGACTAAGACTATTGTAGATGGTGTTTTGCCATATAAGACTAGTACTCATTTGACCTATCAAGTATTTTATAAAATACTAAGGATTTATGATCAAATATTTCTTGATTAATTTTATGTGTTATAATTAGGTGGAGTGTTCATTACCCTTCTAACCCAGGTTTTTCTCTGAAACTGATCAAATGGACCTTTCATAAGGACAACATAGGAAATAGGTTTTATTCCATAAGTACATTATCAAGAGGAGTTTTATGATGAAAAAAAATCAATATGTCATATTTTAACTTTTAATAACCCTCTAAAACCATTCTTACTCATTGAATTCTTAAGTGAATAAACAAAAGAAAACATGAACCCTATATAGATGAATAAGCCATATAGATACCCATACACTATTAGAAATTACTCATAAAGATGGAGAGATGAAAAAAACTAACAATTCCACAAGGTGGAAGGAAATTAGGGTACCTATCACTTATTAAAATACTCTAGCCCAACTCTCTCTTTCTTGACCATACTGAGTGAAAACATGAGACTCTCTTAAAGTTATCCAAGACTACCCAAAATGCTTTTTCCTTAACATAAAGAACTAGAATATGAAATATGAAATACAACACTTGTGAAATATTTTTAATGATTTAAATGACCTTTAATTCCTTATGGAAAACTTCTAAAATTCTTGGACCTCCATTAATGGCAAAAAACCTATTTCATGCCTAATTTGCAACAAATAGGTTTTCCTTACCTCTGTTGGTTCCTCTAATTGAATATGGTTTAATAAGCATATGATAGGATATTAGGGACACAATGTATGCCTTAATATGATACTTTATCTCCTTAATTAATTAAAACCTTCAAAAACATGTTCAACCATAGCTCTAAAGGCTCCAAAATACATCTTTTTTCTCCCAAACTCCTCCCCTGCACTCTAAATGACTTGAAATGGCCTTGAACATGTCCAAATAGGTAAAAAAACATAATAATGTGGAAGCAATTCAAAAACAATTTTACTTCCTTAAAAAGTTACTTTTTCACTTAAATTTTCTATTTAGAAGACCCTTAAGTCATCTAATGCACTTTTGAGGGTCTTTTGGAAAAATTAGCCTTTATAGACACCAATTTTGACTCATTAGAATCTCTGATACTTTGTGAAAACTCCTTTCCCCTAAATTTTTGAACACCCTATAAACCTGTTATATCCTTCACTTATAGTTCGAGACCTGTTTCTAGGCTTTTTCCTCAAATTTTCTAAATTCACCTTAAAGTTTGTTTAAAGTATTTTAAAAGCTTGCAAGGGACATGAGATAGGGTCATGAGTTTTGTTTTCTCTTTCCACCACTGGATCATCCAATAATCAAGGACTCTACTCAGATTCTCACACCACATCAGGCCATTTCAAGATACTATGTTATATCATTAAGTTAAGACTAGAAAGGGACTAGTCATAGAGTTAGATGGTTATTAAATGGTCTAAGAGAGTGGCCTGATCCATTTGGGAGAAAATTTCATATGTAGGATAATTTTGGAAAAACATTTATAACAACCTCATGGGAATGCATGCATCTTAGACAACAAATTAGTGTCTTGAGTCCTCTCCATTGGGCTTTTGGGGTCACAAGGCTCTCTTTCCCAACTTATATGAATTTGATATAAGGTTGTCCACTTATTAAAACTTCCTCTTAAAGCAACAAGGACAACAAAGAAATAAAACCAACATTGTGCCCAAATCACTTAGGGTATGGAAACACACAACTAAAAGTATGTGCAAATGGCACTTAGAGGAAAACTTAAAAACTATACAATATATACAATAGTTGTAAACTCTTCTAGTAACAAGGCTTTATATTAATCCCATTGACTGGGATGGGTCATATCTCTCCATCCAATTGGGTAAGATGAAAATATTTATGTTGTTTTCATCCATGGATAAAATAAGGACCACTCCACAAGTTGTCAAACTTAGTATGGCTTCCTAGATTGGACTTATTTGAGTCCCACTTGAGGACTAGATCACCATAATTTATGTATCTTGATATGGATATCTTATCAAATGTTTTCTTTAATTGATATTTATGTGATTCTAGTGTCTCCATTTCAAGTTCCCTCATTTCTTCAAGCTCCATGAGCTCTACCATCCTCACACTCATAGGTTCATTCTCCATCAACTCAAGCTAATGGGATATCTCCAAGGTAGGTAACCCAAGATAGATTAGAAACTTAGATTCTAACCCATATACAAGTATAAATGGTGATTTGACAATGGTAACCTTAGGAGTCACTCTCTCAGCCCATAAGGGTATCCTTAATTTAGAATGAGACACTCTCTAATTTTCCTCCATAATCCTCTTGATTATTCTAATCAAGTTCTTATTTTTTGATTTTGTAAGTCCATTATGTTAGGGGTAGTAATTATAGGATGTGCTAAGGTAGATGCCTAACTAAATTTCCCACTCACTTGTCTTCATGCCAATAAATTTTAAAGTATTATCTGAAATAATTATTACTGGTACACCAAACCTTGTTACTATACTATCATAAAAGTCCAACATTGTTGTATCATTGGATTTTTAAGAGAAATTGCATCCACCCACCTAGTGAAGTAATTAGTAGTAGTGAGTACCCACTTGGGTCCTCCACAAGGTAGATTGATCATTCCTATGAAGTCCAAACCCCTCTATATGAAGGGTTGCTCTACCTAAATTGGGTTGAGAGGAAGGTCTACCAAACTTTACTTGCTTTCAAAGAGAGAACACTTTTGGCACTTTCTCACCCATGCATATGCATCCTTGAAAATTCTATACCACTAATAACTAGCTCTCATCACTTTTACAACTATAGTTTTTAGGGCAAATTGGCCTCCTACGGGCCCATCATGGAATTTATCCAAGAGCCTAGTCACTTGGTCATCATCTATACACCTAAGAATCACCCAATTGAGGTATTTTCTAAATAAAAACCCATCAACCAATGCATAAGGTATGGACTAAAGTCTAAAATACCTTTTCTTTGTCCTATCCATACCTTTAGAACACTCATCTATTATCAATAACTTTATCATATCTTGGATCCATCTAGTTTGAGGTGGAGGTGAAGTTTATTGTAGCTCTTTTTGTGTCACTAAAACCACCTCTCTCTCTTCATAAAGTTCATCCACCATATGTTCACATAAGCCTTTTCCTCTAACTATCTTAGTTACCTTGATTTATACATCATATTCCATGACCCTTGTAATCCAACTAGCCCTCTTCTCATTCAGGTCTTTATTAATAAGGAAGTCTCTTACTCCAAGATGAGAGACCATAAGATATATTTTGATATTAGAGTGCATTATTTTGAAAATTTAGAGGCTTCTTAGCACTACAAGGAATTACTTCTCTATAAAATTATACCTTTCTTCATACCCTTCAACACCTTAACTAAAAAATACAATTGGTTTCTCAAGTCCTTCACCATTCTCTTCAATTAATATAATTGATATATTATCAATGATGGAAAATGCATATAATATGAAATATTTTGAGAAATCAGGGTTCATGAGTGTAGGTACTTGATCAATGGGTGTTTTGATCACCTCAAATTCTGATTTACCCTCTCTTGTCCAAGTGAACCCCTGATTCTTCTTCAACATAAAATTAATAGGTTTGACCAAGCTCACAAAACTAGGTATAAAAATTCTCAATAAATTTATCTTTCCAAGGAAACTCTGAAGTCCCTTCTTATGCTTGTGTAAGGACAAGGCTAAGATGGAACTTATTCTATCAAGATCAATAACTAGTCCATGTTTTGATATAATATGACCTAGGAGTTTACCTTTATGGATATCAAAAACACACTTATTTGGAGTCAATGAGATCCCATACTCTTTACACCTTTCAAAGATCAACCTCAGGTGTTCCAAGTGTTCATTAGCCTTCTTAGAGAAAATGGTTGTCATCTAGGTACACAAGAACCATCTAATTTAGAAAACCTTACAAATCCATGTCCATGTCTATTTAAAAATTATCTCAAACATTTGATAGGCCAAAAGGAATATTTTGATAAACATATGTGTCTCATTTTGTGGTGAAGCTAGTCCTATATTGATCTTTTTCTCTTACCAGTACTTGTTTTTACACTAAGTACCTATCCAAAAGAGAGAAATGTTTTGAACAAATAACCATTTGAAGGAGTTACTCTATGGATGCTAAGGGGCAATGATC
Source organism: Torreya grandis (assembly GCA_037957365.1). Lineage (NCBI taxonomy): Eukaryota > Viridiplantae > Streptophyta > Pinopsida > Cupressales > Taxaceae > Torreya > Torreya grandis. The sequence continues at coordinate 176,522 of JARHVA010001307.1, read as the reverse complement.
CTTTAAAGAGACCTTTTTAAAGTCTCTAAACTTAACACATAATTGGATATCACCATTCTTATTTATCATAGGCACCAGGTTAGCTACCCATGAGGAGTGCTTGATAGGAAAAATAATATTGGACTCAATCAATTTGGTCAACTCTTTCCTCATCATCCTTTCAATCTTTAGGTTTATACACCTTTACTTCTACCTCATAGGTTGGGCATTGGCCACTAACTATATGGTGTGTTGGGCTAGCTTGGGGTCAAAACCTCTTAGATAACTATACTCGCAAGCAAAGATGTCTAAATATTCCTTATAAAGTTAAATGAATGCATGTTTTTATACCTCATTTCTCACCTTCCAAAACTTGAGAAGATTTTCCTTAAACATGAGGACTCTCTCATAGTTTTATTCATCAGTAGACATCACTACCTTATCCTTCCTCATGTGATCTCCTTCATGAAAAATACCCTCAAGAGTAGCCAAACATTTATGAATTTTATTATACTTTAGCAAAAAAATTTGGTCCTCATAATGTTACTAAAGTATACCTTGGTTCATTGAGGAAAACTCTAGCTCTTGATACAAGAAAAAAGTAATTTTCTTGTCACTATCAAAGACTTTAAAATGAGTCTCATTATCTATAACTGATGGTCTCATTACCACTTTAACATGTGGTTGTATTTTAGACTTCTTCAACTAGTTTGGGATGTCAAATTGAGCCCTTACAGCTACAAACCTATTAGCTTGCTAATTTTTCTCTTTAGGCAGTACTTGGATATTGAAGGCTTCAAAGTCTTCAAGTATGTCTAAAAATCTATTTTTTTAGAACTTCATCAAGGGGTTCTTGGATATGTTCTAACCTCTAACTTGATGTATTATCATCTAACTATCCCCATACACTTTAAATGTTTTTTTCCCCTTTTATTATCCCATTGAAGATAATAGATAATTACCTTATACTCAACTACATTGCAAGAATATTTAAATTGGAACCTATATGATGAAAAGTAATTATCATTGGAAGAGGATACTACAATTATATATACACCTATTCCATGCTTTCTCCTTGAGCCATCAAAGAATTATTCTCACAAATCACTAGTATCCTCATGTGGCGTAATGAGAGATGGAATGAAATCACTACCTTCAAGAAGGCAATAGACTCCCATATATATTTCTTCAGCACCTCCCAAAATATCAAGTAATTGATTCTCACTCCATAATTCACCCCAAAACAATCAAGTATCCCCTCTGGATGAGTGTCTAGTTCTCGACCAAGAAGGTGGTCATCTTCATTTAGAATGGTATAATTTATGTTTGGGATCATTGGACCATAAGGCTCAATGTGAAATTAGGAAATAGGTTTAACTTTAATAGACAACTTACTCTCATACCTTGTCCTAAAAGCCATTTAGGACCAATCTACTACTAGGTAACCCCCATTTTTAGCTTTGAATTCTCTAGATAAGCATAAAGCAAAGTGAGGAGGAACCTCTATAACCACTACATCCTGAGCTAATAAAACACTAGGATAAGCATTTAGGATCAATTTTAGACCTCTGATAATACCATTTGGTTTGGTATAAGATCCATCAAGATGAAAAACTCCCTTAGATTGGGGTTCATACTTCAAACTAAGTTGATATGCTTTTGACTTTGGCATCACTGAAGTACTTTCTCCACTCTCTACCATGAAATTATGTACCAAGGAGTTTCCAATGATTATAGAAAGGTAGAAACATTGATCTTTGATAAACCTTATTAAAGGATATCCACTTGACTAGGCATAGAAATAATGTCCCACATGTGCACACTCACATTGGACTTATTCATTTTCAAAATAATTTTTATGGGTAAACCACCAACCTTTGCTTGTGCTTTGGGATCCATAACCATACTTTGAAATTTTGAATTTTGGGGTACAAAAGTGTTCCCTTGGTTCTAATTTTTTCGAGTTGTCAGAACTTTTGGATTAAAATTAGGCTCATTTGGATTTGATATTAATGGAATAATAGTAGGAGACTCTTTAACTACTTCTTGTTTGCTCTCCATATTTCATCTTTTAAACCTTGTATTGGCTACCACTACAATGTTTGCTTGGCTAGTACTAGCCTATTGATTGAAAGCACAACACTCTTTATATTCATAGTTAACCATTATAGTACACAAATAGTTTGGGCCTTCATTATTACCTTAGATTTATTGAGTCTCTTATGGTTTTTTAATCATAGGCACTTCTATATTCTGAGCCATGAGAGCTTGATTGAACCAATAACTAGTACCTTGTTGCCACTAATCTTTGAAATCTTTACTGAACTTGACATTTGAAACCATGGCTTGATTGAATTATTGATTCCAAGGCATAATACCCTCACCTTGTGAAATGTTATTTTAATAGGGACAAAGTTATTGTAAGGACTTGTGCTATTATAATTATAATTGTTTTTCCTAGCATAGTTATACCGCCCTTGTCCTTGTGTTTGGAAATTTACCTTGAAGGGTGGCCTATTAACTTGATAAGACTATTTGGGATACTATGGGACCTAATAAGGTATATTAAATTGATATTTATACCTTTTATCATTCACTAATTCATTTCAAAAAGTTTAAAACATATTTTTGAGTTCTTGTAAGTTCTTATGCTCTTGGAAGTCACTAGACTGACTAGTTGAAGCCTTATCTTGATTTGGTGTAGGTATGGTAATAAGTGTTGGAAAAGGAGTAATGGCAGAAAAGGGAAGAATATTAATAAGAAGTTATTTAATCTTAAGAAACAAATGTATATGTGTATGAGGTGTGAGATTTCTATCTTATACTAGACTATTCTCTGCTTTGATTACCACTTCATAAGCATCTAGTAGTGTGTTTCCTCCCATAGATTGAATCATCACGGCAATGTCACTATTGAGAGATTTTAAATAGTAAAGGAAAGAAAAGTTAGGATTAGTCCTAAAAAATATTGGAATCCTATCCCATGTCTTTTGAATCATGTTATTGAAATCATGTGTAACCTCTTGAGGAGCCCTCTTGATTGTAGTCAATTGTTCTGCAAGTGATAAGTGGTAACTCTTGTCTTCAAACCTCTTGTAAAAATAATCACCTAATTAATCCCATGATGTGATGGATTTATGAATAATATTATTATACCAATATAGGGACTTGACCTTGAAAGAGATAGCCAATAACTAGATAGCCACATTTTCTTCATTGATGTCATAGATACTCAAAAGGGGTTATAGAATTGTCTCTTGTGAATTAAGGAACACTCTTTAGGGCTGCCACTATAATATGATCATACTAATTGAGTTTAAATGGACTCTAACCATTGAAATAAATAAAAGGCAATGCTCTAGGGAGATCCATGGTAATGAAAGGGGAAAACAAATATCTTGTAGCATAGGTAGACTTGTAAATTGGTTTATTAGAAAAGTTTATAATGTATGGATGAGCATTAAAAAACCTCAATATTATTAATTAGTTTAAAATTAATTCAAAAAATTCAAAATTAATACCTCTATAAATTAATCTTATAGTCACCTTTGGCATGACAGATAGGTAATACTCTACCACTAGAGTGTTAAGTGTTATTTAGAGTTTCTAGATGTTGAGAGTGTGGATGCAATAGCCACTCTAAATAGATAAAAACCAACATCATCTCAATCAATATTCTTGTAAAGTAATCTAAATAGGCATGCTATAAAAAAAATTAGTGTACAATTATACCCTTGTGGGAGAGTTTTTCAGGTTGTCTCACTCCTAGCTACACTTTTGGAGCAACATTAGGCTATGGATATCCTATAATGAGGTTGAAGCTCTGAATAAGGCTAGCTTCTTCTTGGTATATCAACTAAACAAATATATTTTCTTAGAAAATGGATAAGAATTGGGTATATTATGACTAAGAGCACTAAATGGGTGATGCACCAAATTAAGTAACACTCAAATAATATTAAAGCAAACACTAATTTAGCATAAAGATAATATTTGCTCACAAAATCTCACAAACTAGCTAATTTGGATCAGTGTTTCTTAAAATAGTATCACTAAGAAATAGATGAAGCAAAGAGGGGTTCTAAAACTCACACTAATCATCCATTAATGGTTTAAAAAGCCCAAGTTTAGACCTAAAAATATCTTGAAAACACCTAAAAAGAGGAAAGAAAGAGGGATAATGAACATGGAAGAACACTTCATCATAAATAAATCATGTAAAATCTTACTAAACACAAGTTAAGGGCAAGAGATAGGTAAAATAATACTATTATTTCTTCAAAAGGTATTTCTTACAAATTTTGACATAGTTTTTCCTTGTTAAATTGAGAGTATATTTTACAAATGGGTAAGAAATGGGAGATATAGGAGAAAAGGAAAGAGAGAGAGAGGAGAAGAAAGCACTCAAAAATTAATAAATGAGACACAACCACCTTCCATAGAGTCTCAACCACATTTTTATTAATTATCACTAATCTCTTCTCAATAAATTAACCTCCATGAGTCCAAAAGGTCTTCAAGCCTTCTCATTGGCTTAAAAAGACACTATAATACAAAAACATTTGAGGACGATGATGTCATATCCTACTCAAATGAAAAAAGTCTTCAAAGAATTGTAAAACACATTTAATTCTCCACTTTCTCTCCCAACCTCCAAACTCTCCCTCTTGTACTTTTACACCACCTCCACTTGAACTTCTAGAAGATGCTTGGCATATTTTTAGTTGACTTGGTATTTTATGCTTAACTAACCATGGAGGTTATATTTTAGAGTTTTATTTTTGATGGTTTTATTTTATTCTCAACTCATTTTTACTCCTCCAACCTTAAATAAACTCCATGAAACCTAAAAATTTCATAGACTCCATTAATGGAGGTCTCAAGCTTGAGCCACCTTCAACTAGCTATGTTGAAACCTGCATCCAAGGCCATTTGGCACCATAAGAACCAATTATGGACCTGTATAATAATTATATACATCTATAACATGCATTTGAGGAAGAAAATAAAGATTTAGACAATCTTCAAAACCTGTAACAATGGTGAAAATCACCATTAAACCTACAACATTTCACAAATTATCAAAAAAGGTGAGTTTTTGACCCTTTAGCTCAGTAAGGCACCCTAAAAACCCTTTGGAATGACTCTAAGTGACTTAAAATGATTATTAATGTCTCATTGGACCTCCTTCATGTATTTAGACAATTTATTTGTTTGAAGACCCATAAAAAGAGATATTATTTGGCCATTTTGGGCCTCTTAGGCACCCACACGTTCCAAATTCTTCATAAAAATAGGTTTTACATGATATTCATGTGGTCATATACACATTATATGTGTTTTAAAATTGGTTATATCCCATTTCATAGACCTATGAATCCAAAAACCCAAAACTAGTCAAAAATTGCATGTGGTAGCTCAAGCAGGCTCACCTTCTTGATGTTTGTTCATAATATGTAGACATCCATTATATATCTTATTTCCTTATATATTTATTCCATATAACCCTTCAATATCCCTAAAATTTTTGGGATCTTATGTAGAATGTATGAAAAGATACATATGTAAATAAATTTGCCTATAGGGTTTGTAAGCATTATGGGCATTCTTATGATCTTAGTGATTTTTCATAAAAATAAAGACCTTAATCAACCACAATACATAATTAATTTCAATTACATATGGTTAATCAAAAAATACTAAAATCATTTACCCCAACTCTCTATGTAGTGAAAGATATGAGCATTCGAAGAAGGGCTCAAACTGGGTGTCTTAGGCCTAAAAATATCAAATTCCTCCAAAGGACCAATTTGACCTTCCAGTGATTATATCTGATCACAATAATCTTCACTTCACATCAAACATCTCATCATAACATCCTATGATGTCATTTTGCATTGTAGTGTTTGAAAATGCCTTAAGGTGATGTAGGTCTTAAAGGCTTATTTTATCCCTCAAGGGCATAGTTTGCATAAATTTTTGAGTGTGAACACTATTTAAATTTGTTTTATATACTTAATATAATCCTCATATTCTTTTTAAATGCTTAAAATTAGTGGAAACCTCCTTCTATACATTAAATTTGTCCAAGAAGTATGCCTATACCAATAGTGATTATCATGAGACATGAGGGGGACTGTGTCCAAATAGTGGTCACTTACACATGTAAAATTACCATATAAATATTATTTATATGTATATTAATTCATTAGTACAAATCCTACCAAGTTTCATGATTAGAGCTAGATGAATTTTCTCAAACTTTACCCTAAGCTGCATGTTTGCTTCCTTCATGCCTAAATTTTCCATTAATTAACTTTTTGATTTAAAACTTGAATTATATCACTTCCATAGATAATATTATATTAAAAAAATAATATTTAAATATTTTAACACTTCTCCAAGGCTTAAAATCCTCATTAGCACTAAAACTTGACAAAGCTTCAATTGGTCTCTAATGGTTGCCTTCTTAACTGCAAGAGGTTTGTGTAAGAAAATTGAGTACTTAAACCATAGGTATGACACTATATAAATCATATGAATATTTAATGGGTCATTTATACCATTCATACCAAATTTCATGTTTGGACTTGACCTATAGATGCCCCAAAATGACCAATTCCTCCAATACATGCCCTAATGTTAACTATAATTAGACATGAGGTTGATTGTGATAAAATAGTGAATGGTTCCCATTATCAAAATACCTAAAAAATATTTTATATATGTATATTAGGTAATTATTATTATATAGACCAATTTTCAAGGCTAGATCATGCATATTTTGGCCTGTACACCCTTTTAACTAAACTTAGCTTGAGTTACCTACTTCATCTAGTTTCAAGATTGAGTTTTTCCTCTTTTTGCCTTGGTTTGAGATAGAAAAACATGAATATTCCTATTATTTATCATTCATGACTTCCTTTAAATGTTTTCACCCTCTATCTATCAACTTTCAACCTTATTTAACTCATGTATGACCTAAGCTCCTTCAAGAACTTCATTTTGACTGTGTTGTTCACTGCTGTAGGTACACATTTTGAGGTGCAGAGGTATTTGGAAAGCATGTTATCCATTTTGGTGTTTTATATACCTTTATAAACATTTAAAATATTATAAACATGCTCCCTTTAGCATATTGTTCTCAAAAATAGTGTTTCCTAGGCCTACACAGTCAAAGCCCACCCAACAGGCCTGTGTAATACCATCAAGGATTGATAACACTATGGATGAGATTGAGAGAATGTTTTAATATTTCCATTTGAATCATTACTTTCATAAGATACCTCATATGTTTACTCTTTAACGTGGATGGTCTTTGAGTTTGCCTTTTGTCAATAGATGACTATGTCAATGAGAAGGTTTAATTGTATGGTTGTAGGTGCACATTGTTAGGTGAACCATTATATATATATATATGTTTGGATCCCCATATCTTCATATTATATGACCTCAAAAACCTTTATTATTCCATTTAACTTCCATTCATCACATGACTCCTTTGACCACTATGTTCTCATACTATTTTTCAACTTGAAGGAAGGCTTGCTCTCCATAGTGGTTGTAAGAGTGCTTCTAAGGGTGAACTTCACTATGTGTCTTAGTACTTGTAACATCGATCATGATATTTATAACTCATTATATCATCATTTTGTTATGAATTTCTTTGGGTATGAAGCTCCACCATATACTTTACCCTCATTAAGACCTCCAAGAGAATGAACTATATAAATATATACCAACAACCCTTGTATGGTTGTAGGTGAATGTCTATTAAGTGTATGACTATATTATTTATTTGATAACCCTATCATCATGTTGATCTCTTGATGACCATTTTATTCTTAAAGCATCATCTTTAACTAGATATTAAACTATTTAAGAACCCTACCTCTTGACTTGTGTACTAGCTTGAATGGAAGGCTTTTATCCCTCATAGTTGGTTATAGGTCTCCAAGAAATCTTCTCTAATGGTTCAATACCTTGATCTAAAACTATACTATACCTTGACCACCTCATTGATGTTATCAACTTCATAACATCCTCTATGTGACATGATTTTCAATCATAGATCACTTGATATCATTTCCTTCATACTTGGAATTTTGTCTATGTCATCAAGGTTGTATGTAGTGATTTCATAAAGTGTAATTGATGGTATATTAGTTTATGAAATCAAATCTAATATCTTAAAACTGATTTATCATTATTTCTCTCTATGAATTTGAAGCTCTTCATGAACCATTGGCTCAACTTATATACTAGTTTAAAAGAGGTCTATGTTATTATGTTGTAGGTGAGTGTTCAATAAGATTTTAGTTTTTGGTTGTTCCATTAAAAGTTTAAATATTGATATATCTCTTTAAAAACACTATGAGATCTTAAAACATGGCCAAAACCCTATGAAACCCAAAATATGACAATACTCCTTTTACTTCTATCTGAATGTCAATCATGCTTTACAAAGGCCTTCCTTGAGTTGTAGGTGTAGATTTTATTGAAAACATGACTTGGAAATAGCCATATGGAAAAACAATCCTCATATTGGTTTTAATATATTATTTTGATGTAGATTGACCTTTCAAAATCTAACTTTGCCTATTAAATAAACCTCACTTAGCCCTTAAGGCCTTGTTAGTAGTCCTTTTTCTATCTTTTGCCTTGTATGGAAAAATGAGGAAGGATAAACCAAATATGAAATTCAATATAAGTACCCTCTATCAAGATACACCATATAAAAAAATTATTGGTCATACTTTCTCTTTAGATCCTATTTTTAGGAAAATGACTCCTCAATTAGGTCTCCTTATGTCTTAGTGCAACACAGACCTCCAAAAACCATACATATATGAAACCACTTTATTATATTATATCACCTTGGAATAAACAATTTTACAAATTTATAGGTTATTTTACTAATTCAAACTCCTTAAAAAGGCAAATCTACTATCAAAACCCTAATCTAGGGTTTCCTTCCCTTGCACAGACCTGAGAAGGAAAATAATTTATTTGAGACTTCTATAAGGTATTTTCATACAATATGAATGATCTTCCACCTATATCTAAACTCCAAAAAACTCCTAAAATCACCCAAACAACTCTTTACCTCTTCTAATCCACTTTTCAAAAAAGGAATCCACTTGACTATGCAAAGAAGATTGACTGCTACAGGCCTGCATTATATTTGGTACCAAATATCAAGATAAAAAAGTAATTAAAAGGTATAAACACATTTAAGGAATATAAAATTAACCCAAAAATTCCATGTAAAATTCAATAACATATTGTCTTTTTGAAAACATGCAAGTAACAGAGTTACACAGTCAAAAACATTGCTTGAACATAGGAAAATAAGGTATGTACATGCTTTTATGCTAAACCAAGAGTTTATTGAGAATATTTAGGTGGTTTAACATGTTTAAGTTATATTAAAAACTTATTCACATATAAACACACCTTAATAATCACCCCCTGATGTCTTTAAGACTTCTTACTATGCATTCGAACCTAACTTACATTGTTCACTAGGTTGGCAAGATGTTTGATTTTTAAGAGTACCTAACCTCTAAGATAAAACAAAGGATTTTTTCCCCATTTACTTGGTAAATTTTGTACCTTTAATATTTATATTTTTCATTATGACCTTATATGATAAATTTCAAAGTTTTATCACTTATTTAGGACCTCTAACCTCTAATTTCTCCTTCAAACTAGCTTGAAACTAGACTGTGTAAATAATCTAAGTTATCAACCTAACCCGTAATTAAATTTCCACCTCAAGGTGTATATATGGATTATTTTTAAATATTTATAATTATTTTATCATTTATATCCTATTCTTTACTTTTAAATCAATCTTAAGATGGAGACCTTCATACCACACATCTGATAACATAACTAGAAGTGCAAAGCACTGCTTGAATATTCTATGTATACAACCTCCTAAGAGATGATATAGTATCATTAACACTTCATCAATGGTAATTTAACCTTAAAAACAATCTTAAGTATTTAAATATTTATAAATAACACTAATTACCCATCTTCTCATGATCTCTTCTTACATATCATAGGTTTATAGTTAAGGATTTAGACTATACAGACTGTCACCTCAGGTTAGGACCAATACAAGTAACCTATACGATAATAGGAACTTGTAAGTGTATTATACCCTCTAATGAAATAATATAAACCTCTAAATTTTTTATATTGAATCCACTTTCTTAGATTAATCACTTTGCATACTTGGCTTACACCAAACACTAAAATGCTATACAGGTGCAACCCTGAGTTTAGTAAGCATGTAGGTGTAGATAGTAGTACGAGTATAATTTTTACCTTATCATGGAATTATATTAAGTAATTAGTACCATATATCTATTTAAATAACCTCACTCTCATATTATAGCCTTGGAAATTTGCATTTCATTTTATATTACTAGTCTCAAGGACTATGATATGACTATGTGACTTTGCTCCTTGAACTTAGAAGTGTTTTAGGTTGCTATGTATGCCTTGAAAATTTAAATCCACCATTATATCACCTTTTAAATCTATTATATTATTATATATTTAATTAATTCAATCATGTTCTGATAAACATGACTTAGCTTCACCAAACTAGTTAGTCTTTAAGGCTCTCTAAGTATGGATGTATAAATCACTAATGGAGACCCTTATAGGTGATAATTTATGTTTAAGTACCATATTTCATATATTTTATTAAACATGATGGAATTATATCCATCACACCATATTATCTCTAGGGTTATTGAGTATCATTTTCTCATCTAAACATCCAACTTTCTTAGTACCTATACTAATAGGCTTGACTGTAGGTATCTTAAGGTAGCTTTTACAAATGGAAAACCAATTCCTTTATTGGTTATCAATATAGCCTTTTTTACTTACCATTTTTCCATACCTTGGTGACTTATACCTCTCTACCAAATAACCTTGAATACATTTCACACTTAATACCACTTTCTAAGCCAAAATATGGTTGTAGGTCTCCATGTAGAGTTGTATGATTGTCAACCAATGCTTTTAAGGTCTGCCCTCCTCCTTAGTTGATCATGAAAAATTTCAAGCTCCCTTGACTCTTTATTAATATTTTTTCATCATGTGAAGGTGGGATTGAAAGTGGTTGTGTGAATGGAGGATGAGAACTATGAATGAAGGGTGGAAGGGAGCTTTATTATAGTGGGAATGGTAGTGACATGGTAGTGAGTATCATTGAAACAAAATGGAGGTGAAAAAGGACATGAGGAACATGTCAAGACCAACTTTAAGAGTCCAACACAAGAATGATAAAATTCTTGAACACATATATCAATTTTAAATATTTTGGAGGTGGATAATAGGGTGAATTTAAAACCTATGACTACATTAGGAACCTCAAAAAATGCTAAACAACCTTAATAGTTGCTAATAAGGGTTTTGCAAGTTATTTCTTGATCAAGGCAAGTCTTTCATGATTGTAATTATCTATCTTAATTTTAAATTGAAAATTATTATGCCGTCATAACTTGGTGCTCATGAATTATACTTAAATTAACCTCTTGAAACTACTCATTACCTCTTTTCACTCTAAGACAGGATTAAGATTGTTATAGATGGTGTTTTGTCATATAAGACTAGTCTTCATTTGACCTATAAAGGATTTGATTAAATAATTAGTATTTATTAGAAAATATAACATGATTAATTTTATGTGGCATAAGTAGGTCGAGTTTTCATTACCCTTCTAACCTAGGTTTTACTCCAAAACTGATCAAATGGACCTTTCACCAGGACAACATAAGAAAGAGGTTTTATGCCATAAGTACCTTCCCAAGATGATTGAGATTATGAAATACATTTAATAGGTCCTATTTTACATTTTAATAACCCACCTAAAACCATTATTCCTAATTAAATTTTGAATTAAAGAAATATAGGAAAACCTAGACCCTATCTAGATGAATAGGCCATCTAGACACCCTTACAGTATTAGTGATTGTTAATAAATATGGGGAGGTGAAATAAAAAAAATGACACAAAGTGGAATTATATTATGGTACCTATCAATTACCAAAATATTATTTCCCAACTCTCTCTCTTCTGACCATATCAAGTGAAAACTTGAGGCTCTCTTAGAGTTGTCCAAGATTGCCCAAAATGGTTTTTCCTTAGCATGAATAACCAACAGCATAAATATGAAATAAAACAATTTTGAATTTTTTTTTATGATTTAAATTGCCTTTTATTCTTTATTTAAACATTTTTAAATGCCTATACCTCCATTAATGGCAGAAAAGCCTTAATTTGCAACAAATAGGTTTTCCTTAACTCTATTAGTTCTTGTGCTTGAATATTATTTAACATTATTATGATAGGATATTAGGGATAATATTGATTCATTAATATTATAATTTATCTCATTAATTAATCAAAACCTTCAAAAACTTGTTTAGCCAAAGTTCTAAAAGGCTCTAGAATGTATCTTTTTGCTCCCAAACTCCTCTCCTTCACTCCAAATGACTTGAAATGGCCTTGAACATGTTCAAATAGGTAATAATATCCATAATGACGTGTGAGGAAATCAAAACCATTTTAATTCCTTAAAAATTTACTTTTTCACTCAAAATTTCTAATTAGAATAATCTCAAGTCATCTAATGCACTTTTGAAGGTCTTTTGGGAAAAATAGCCTCTCTAGACATTGTTTTTGACTTTTTAGAATCTCTGAGACTTTTTTTAGGCCTCATCCTTCCCTTTAATGCATAAACACACTAGAAACCTATTGCATCCTTCACTTGCAGTTAAAGACCTATTTCTAGGCCTTTTCCTCAAATTTTCCAAATTCACCTTAAAGTGTGCTTAAAGTGTTTAAAAATATTGGAAGGGACATGAGATAGGGTCATGAGTTTTGTATTATATTTCAACCATTATATCATCTAATTCTCAAGGACTCTGCTCATTTCCTCAAACCACACTAGGACCATTTAGGATGTTGCATTGCATCATCAAGTCAGGACCAAAAAGGGACTGGTCCTAGGGTTAGAAGGTTATTGAATGGTCTAAGAGAGTGGCCTAATCGATGTAGGTAAAATATTTGTATGTAGACCAATTCTAGCCAAAATTTTCTTTTCATACTTATTATTTTTGTAATTTTTCTTTTTCATCTTGTTATTTTCATAATATTACTTTCTCTAATTTTACTTTTTGAATATTTTATTTTTTCAATTTATCTTTTGGTATCCATATTTTATCTATTTTTTTTTACACATGTATATTGGGAGATGTAATATTAAAGGATTTATTTATAATTTTATCTTGTATAAGATCACCACTATCAAGGAGAATTTGAATTTTAGTTTTTAAATCCCAATAATTATCTTTGTGATGCCTATGAAATCTATGATATGCACAATAGTATCTTTTTAGAGGAATCATAGAAGGTAATGTAATTAATTTGTTTCAAATCATTTCTATTAAAAGATAACTTTGACTCTTATTAGTGTTTTTTTTGTTTTTGTTTTTGAAACATTAAGTGTGGATGTATGTTTATTATGAGACACATGATAGCTACATAAATATGTAGATACATGATTAACACTAGCATATTCTAGATTCTTTTGAAATTTGTTGTTTTTTTTAGAGATACAATTTTGAGCTTAAATATTGATTTTGATTTTGTAATGCTCTTATTAAATTCTATATAGTGATTATTTTATCTATAATATATTCAAAATCGCAAGCCCTAGGTATATTTCATTGAATAGAAACACCAACAATAGGAGGTGTGAGAGAAGAAGGAATAGGATCTTATTTTAGAATAAGAGTTTCATTGGACTTTAATATAGTGTTATTGTGTAAAGGTATAACACGTATATCAAAAAATAGGAGATGTAACATCATGAATAATAGAATACTCTTGTTCACATATTTTATTTTGTAAGGGAGGAGTTATGTCTTTCCAAGGTGTACGCATTTTCGTATCACTAGGAAATGAGAGTGGAGAAGTATCTTGATTAGTATTATGATAAACATGATCAACATTACTATATACATAATTTTCATCACATTAATCCTTAATATAGTCACTATAATGGTCATTATCACAAGGAAAGGAAAGATAAATTATTTTACATTATTTTGTAGCTAATGAAAGCACAATATGAGAACTATGACATGTGGGTGCACTAGTTGTGAGAGATAAACAAGGACAGATAGTCTCATTACTAATAGGGTTTGCTTGAACATTATGAGGATAATACATGATAGGTTTTTCATAAATAACACTCTCCTTAGGAGTATATTAAAATCTAAGGAAGGGTAGATAATCATAACTAAGAGGCTCATTGCTAAGTCAATTAGCTTCTAAGGAAGGGGGTGAAGTGAAGGTGTAATTTTAATCTAAGTGTTCATCTATATGGGAATTTATAGAGGAAACCATAGTTGTGATCAAATAATAATCATAAGATAAACCCAAAGGTATGTCTAAAGGATGGACCAAATAAGAATATATAGGTGTATCTAAGGAATATTCTAAAGGAGTATCTGAATAGGATCCTATAGACTTGATTAAATAATAATATGAAGTGAGACCCAAAAGGGTATCTAAGGGTTTCATGAAAGAATAATTAGTAAATGTATCTAAGGAGGAATATAAAGGAAAATTCAAAGAGGAATTTTTAATAACATCATCCTCTTTGGGGCATAACTCGTGGGAATTATATTTATAAGAGTCAATGAAATGAAGGGCCTTAACAAGTCAAAAGATAAGTTGGGTGTGAAAGGGTAAGGTTATTCCTTTTTAATAGTGGGTGGTAAGTTAAGAGATAGATAATAATCAAATTTAGTAGGTTCCTTAGGATCTAATATAGGTTCTATTGAATAAAATGAGGGAAGATCATGAGTAGAGCCCAAGTGTACATCCAAGGTGTATACTAAAGGAGTAACATTATAATATACTATAGGTGTGACCAAGGAATAATCTAAAGAGAAAACTAAAATAATGTCTAAAGGATGATCCAAAGAGGAATCTAGAGATGAATCAAAAGGTGTATCTTCCTCCTCTAGGATATAATCATCCTTATAATCAAGATCAAATGAGGTAATTCATATTCAAATGGTTTATATGTATCCATGATATCAAGATCAAAATCATACATATAATCATCTTCCATAATTTTTTGATCATTTATATTTTTCCATTAAACTTGAGCACATGAAAATGGAATAGCATGCATGGAAAATAATCTATTTTGACTACCCATAATGAAATGAAAGATAATAAGTGAAACAAGAGTAATTTTATATAGTAATAATTAATATATCATGTATATAGTAGCTAATGATTAAATATACAATGCAAAAAAAAAATTGAGGTATATTGGTTAAGCTAGGAAAATATATTTAATGATTTGTGGACTTTTGGATATACTTTGTCATTTATTGATTTGTGTCATCCCAATGTTTTAGAGTACTAACTACAAAGGTAGAACCATCCTTATAGCCCACTAACCCTAGTTTTAAGTGTAATTAAAGAGTAACTTCTACATATGATATGTTACACTTAATTACACTAAAAATTATATGGATAAAAAGGCTTCATATTGGTGAAAAAATTGGATCCTAGGAATTTTTGATATACCATGAGACACATAGAAACTAAAGTTTGTGTTTATCTTTATAAAATGTATATGAGTATTGGATTAAAACCCTTCATCCCATGATTTATATAAATAAAACATAGTTCATGATAGTAGCTTAATAGTTTTAAAACTCCTAGAAATCAATTTATAAAAAAGTAAAAGCAATGAAAAATAAAGAAAAAACAAATCAAAATATTTTTGTGTAGGAATCAGGAATTTTTAATTTTAAAAAATTAGAAATTTAACTAAAACCCTAGACCACTAATTTAACCTTTTGAGACTTAGATGAGTGTAAATCTTATATTATTAAAAAACTAAGAATAATAAATCAGGGTAAAAATAAGTAATAAATATAGCCACTAATATGTTATACAATTGACTAAATTTGACATTTCTAAAAATAATAATAAATAATATAAATGAGAACTTAGCTATAAAATTACTAATACAAATGATGTAGAGATTAAAAACTGAGGCAAAGTTGGTCTAAATGTTGTAAGCAAGATCCAAGTGCCAAAACCCCTTCTAGATAGTAGATCCCTAATTATAAAGTAGTGTCATGTGGCATTAGTGCCCATATTTTTATGGTAGTGTCCTTTATGCATTATTGTTCTGAACTTCTAGGTTCACATGTGTTTGGGTCTATCAAGTTTGTTATTGTGTGCATGAGTTCCATATCTCTGTATATGACCTATTTTTATTGATTTTATGTGCAAAACCTAATCTTTCATGTTGTTATTACATAAATTTTATACAATTAGTAAAGTGGATTTGTTAGTGGGGTAGGTTGGACATCCTCAACACCCCATTATGATGAGAGTTTCCTACATACCAATACTCTGAAGAGAGATCAAGCTTGATATATTTATCCCTACATAAGTTCTAGTGCAAGTGAAACTAAAGCTAGTATGATTGTTTACTTAAGTTATTTGAATGTTCTTGAGATTAGAAATATTAGTAATTTGAGATTAGGAATGTTGTATATGGTTGTATGCATAAGTAGGGTAAAATAGGGATTGATAACATGAATTATTGACAACCTATTCTGAGTTTGTATGTGCAATTTGCATCTAGTTTTTATGAAGTAGTTATAGGGCTTAAATTCATGTATATATATTATTGTAGTGCTTGTGCTAGTTTTAAAAGAGGTCTATGTCGACCCTAGGTGGTCAAATATTTTAAAAGATATTTGTTGGTGGAAAAGGTAGGGAAAGGATAATAGTGGGAAAGTATAATAGTGCTAAATATTAGGACACTAGAACCATGTGGCGTTATTGTCCTTCTTATGTCACTAGTGTCTAGGTGGTAGAACCTGAGGCATAAAGGGTTAGGATGTCAGAATGAGGGTTTGAGACTAATTTAAGGATGTTTAAGGATGCTTATGGTCTACATAAAGGTTGGATAAGTGTGAAAATAGGCCCTAGCTAAGTGATTACATTCCCCCCCACCTTTTTTCTATAAATACATTAAAAAAAAATGAATAAGATAAATAAAAAAGAAGTGTACTTGGACTTACCTAATATGTGATGCCCATGAATCTAGATTTGAGTATGTGAAACATGATCCATTACATGTCCTTCAAGTGAAATTTGCATAAATTAATCCTTAATTAAGAGATATCAAAATTAAAGACAAAACTGAGTAAAGAAGTAAAACTAAGTAAAGACATAAAACTATAAAGCAATAAGAGAGAGGAAAATAATGAATACACCTTATTGGATATGTAAACTAATGCATAAATCTCTTGATAACCTTTGTGTGTGTGTATGCATAGTGGTCAATCAATGAATATATTAGACTTAACTAATGGCTTGTTCAATACCCATGTGTGGGTGGATCAAGAACTCAATCTACTTTTGACTCCATCATTACTCACCCCTACTTGGTGGATCATGCCTAGTGAATAACTTAGATTGGGTTGATGGTATGTCTAACCCTCATATGTGAGTGGATCAAGAACTCAATTAGATTATGACTCCATAATTTTATACCCATGTGTATTAGATTCATCTAAAACTAAAACTACATGATGTAACTAAAGATGTCTAACAAGAGATGTTGGCTATACAGACACTCAGGTTTATTAGGTGACTCTAGGCCACTCAGGAATGCCAAACACTATAGATGGATTAAGTAATGAATTAGGTGTTTAAATTGAAACATGGTGTTTGATTTATACAACATAGATAATGACACAAAGTTTGCCATTCCATCTAATCAATCAGTGTGTAAGTGAATAAACATAAATAATGTGTCACACACATGCCCCTAAATCTAATATCCAAGCATATGGATTCTAGATTTAGTTGTAATAATTTGTATCCTAGTATATGAAATAAAAATGGGAATTGTCAAACAATGAATTATGTCCCCAATCTAATCAAACTAATATGATTCTGATATAAACTAAGCAAAATAGGTAAATCTATAACTGAACTTGTGCAAACCTGGACTATACCTATTGTAATTTTTTGGCCAATGTAGATTTTTTTAAAACTAAGGCTAATAGATAGTAGTACCATATCCTGGAAAATAGTGTCATGTGGTGCTAGTATCCAAATTTGGGTGCTAATGTCTAATTGTTTTAATTTGTGTATAAATGTAACTAATCTTTGTGTCACTATTTCTGGTTATTTTTACTTGAGTCTAATTTTTATAATATGATCTTGTGTGCTAAAAATTATACTGTGAGTGCACTTAGATAGCTTGATATTTGTGACAAACCCATATGAATTCCCCTTCTTTTGAGGGAATTTTTTGAACCTATGCAAGAATTATCATCAAAATAAAATTATCTAAAAAATGTGTGTTAGTCATATCATATATTTTATCTACATAATAATCCAATATAATGTGTATACATAACATCATAATGTGAGATAATCTGAGCATAAGTTTGTAATGTGTGTTGTATGTGAGGTCTATCATCCACAAGGTTATAATGATAGATATAACAATGTATGTGAATAGTAAATCTAAGTAATAATTGAGTATCTACCAAGGGTGTGGGGCATGATGTGCATCATGACACCCAAGTAGGAAGGGGAGATACATGAGGTGTCTCATGGCATCCAAATCTAGAATGTGTGAAAAGTAAGAGACAAGTGTCATGTCCATGAAACATATAATAAAACACACATGAGGCACATGAAGTAGACCAAGGGGCCATAATACAAAAATAATTGGAATGTGTCATTAAATATGAGAAATCAAGACATGCAAAGACATGTTCAAATGTCCACATATACAAACAACAACCAAGTTGGCTTAGAGCCACATAGAAGGACATGTTTAAATGTCTATATACATAATTAGGAAAGTAAACATAAGGACATGGGCATATGTCCATAGCATACATACAATGAAAATAAGTGTCATATAGATATAGATCAATGGAATATTAAAATGCCCTCAAATAAAAGAAGCATAAAGACATAATCAAGTCTAAACTAAGCAATATATAAATTAAAGTATGCATGACCATGTAATACAAATTTATGTAAGAGATAATAGGTACATATGTTGAGTCTAAAGTAGTGTTAGCTAGCAAAAAATTTGAGTAGGTGTAGTATGATAAATATCAATATATAACAATTATAAATCTATGATAGAAAGTGTAGAAAGATGTAACATGGTAATCAAAACTATGTATAAGGTGCCCCCAAATAAGTGAATATGGAAAATTAATAACCTATGTATTTGTGTATATGCCCCCAATGGGTAGATAATAACAAATTTAGATCAGTGTATAGACACCTAAAATTAGCCACCAATGGCTTCATACCAGACTTTAGACTGATTTTTACCAACCTTTGAAAATCCAGTGGAAGAATCACTAAACATCTTAAATTTGGATTCATATCATACAATTTGGCTTATTAATCTATTAAAAATATCAAATATACCCATGACATTAATTCAAATCTTGAAAAAATGCTAAAATCCCTATGTAGAATTAATTAACATGTAAAACCTAATCAAAAGCCTAAATTGAATTAACCATGAGCAATTAAATGAATTATCAAAAAGTAAATTTGAAAATCAAAGAATATCTTAGGAATTCATAATTACCTTTTGTGATTTTTCCAAAATCCAAAATATCACACCCATGCATATTCCATGCTAATCATTAGTTTTGGACACATTTTAACTCTACTGGGGTTAATTAATGAGCTAAGATGAGGTTTGAGTCCATTATAATCCCTATTTATAAACCTATAAATATAATAATTTTCCTCTTCATTTGGAGAGCTTGGACATAATAATGTTACAATTTTGGTTTTATGACAAGATTCCAAGCAATAGTATTATAATGCCAAAATTGTGAATCACAAGCTAAGCCATCAAGATACATCAATAAAATATGATCCAAACCATGGTGATAAGGAGAGAAAGAGATATCCAAGCTCCATTACCACAAAATTATTTACCATGAGTTGATTAATTCAACAAAGAGATCTTTTGGAGCATTTAAGGAAGGTAATGAAGGTTGTTTTTCTTGTATTTTATTTGTGCTTTGTAAATTATTTTTCTTCACTAAGTTCCCCTTATGATCTTGGTATGGAGGTGTTAATCTTTTTTAGTGTGTTCATTTCAGTTTAATTTCATTGTGAAACTTACACCTGATATAACCTCCCCTCCATCATCAAATTCTTAAAATCTTAAATGGCACACCCAATGGGATAAGAAGCATCGCACATAGTAAGGAGATGAAGATTCAACTCAAAAATTGACATTTGAATGCTTAAATTCCTTCAATTTTATAATTTTAGATTTTATTTTGATGCATTTTTAATTCTTGAATTATCTTGGATCTACATAGAAATTGGTACTAGTCAGGACTAGCTAGCATCAATTCCATGTGACCATTTTCAACTTTTCTAAATCGAGCTTGATTCTATGCAACTATCATTGATCAGTATGTAGGGTAGAACATAACTTACCAAGATTACATTTTGAATGTTTTTAGTATTCCTGATAGTTGTTTCTTGATCTTAGCAGCTTTTAAACTCTTTATTTAACCCTTGCCTTATAGGTTTTATTGAGTTTTTAGGTAAACATTTCCTAACCTAATGCTTTATTTATTGTGTTTTTGCCTTTGAGTTCATAGGTGATCAATAATAAGCTTAATGGATTGGCGTTGATTATTCACGACCAGCATTAGTCATCTCTGACCGACCCAAATCACTGTGTGTTCAAAAATAAAACATGAGAGATCTTTTTCCAAAGTTTATTCGCTTATATCCAAAATTTGTTCAAATCAATAGGATATTATATAAAAATTGTAGGTCTAGGACGTGATTTGAACACAAATTTGTAAGTTTTGACTAATACACATTTTGTTCTGGGATTTTAAAAAGAATCTAACTAAATCACTCACACTACATTTTGGTGTTGAAATAAATATGTTATATCATACACATTTAGATGTTGGTATTTAAAAATAATTAGAATGGATAAGTCTTAGCAAAAACTTCATTTTTGGTGATTAAAATGAATGCTTAAATCTTGAACACTTATTTTTGTTGTTTAAAAATGAACTTAGGCTAAATCTTGAACATTTGGATTTTTGGACTTAAAATAGACATAGATACTTTTGTTTAATTTGGTTTTTTGTAATTATTCCAACCTTTTACACTTAATCCAAGGGGCTAAGCAAATAAAATCATCACATTTCAATTTGGGGCCTAAAATCAGACTTCACTCATAATTGCTTGCAAACTATTTGTTCATTGTTTGTTTTTCGAAAATAATAGTGCATGTATGCTCTCCCCTCATCTCCTATAAGGAACTCAGGTGATTAAAAGTTTATTTTCATTTCATTTAGTGCCTAGTCCAAGGCATAGAAATAAATTTTCCTAGGCACTCTCCAAAACCTTTATGGTCTTGGGTGATCTAAAAGTAACCCTAAAATCTTTCTACTAGTATTTATTTTTCATGCAATTTGGATTATGAAGGGGATGTCATTACCTCTCATGAGTTATATAGGGAAGAATTGACCTAGGGATTCATCTACTGATAGTGTTTCAACCCCTCTCCATATCAGGGTATATAAATTAGGGAATGCATACTGTTAGAGCTAGGGGGTTAAGCGGCTAACCTTTCCTTTAGTAATGAAAGCCTAAGTCAGGTCTAGTAAACTAGGGGATTCCACTATGTAGTTCATGGATGGAATCATCATGAAAAATAATAAACCCTTGCATGATAAGTTGATCAATATGAAATTAATTGACATTATGTTTCTTTTTTGTTAGTGACACTTCGGATCAATCTAAATAGTCATAACTTGTAAGTTTTAATCAACCCCACTTTTCCACACCTTGATAGGATCTAAGATGATTATACTTAGTTATATTTTGGTCATTTATTCTTATATTTATTGGTGTGTTGAATCTAAAACTTTATTTTTTATACCACATCATGAACTATTTTATTTGTCTACATTACTCCAATGTTTGAGGAGGCATTATGCCATCCATTTGACACCTTGATTTAACTTGGAAAACTTTTATGTCAAAAACATTGTGTGTGTCACTTGATTGAAATGGATAATGTTATGCTACCAGAATCAATGCGAGTCTCATGCCTTATAAGAATTTGAAACAAACCATTGTCTCATCTTTTGGGAGCAATAATACCATTACATTGCCCAAATTATTTCAATAGACTTGTTTTATCTTATGTCCAAACTATCATTATTTTAAACCAATCATATGTGTCTTATGAGATCTTTGTTTAGCATAGTAATGTTGTTTAAATTTTCCTAGCTTGTTGGTCATAAAATCCAAGTTTTCTTAAGTTGAGTTTTTTATTAACTTTTACAAGTTTGGATCCAAACATTGATTTACTTTTGTTTAGGCCTCGACACATAGGGGTTGATACATAGATATTTCTCTTTTGGGTTATGTAACTTAGGTTAATTGATTACCCAAATTTGAAAAATATATTATTTGTGCCTTTGATAGAATCAATCTATCACCAAGTGCCTTTTATTTAGTGCCTTATACCAATTTGATCATATTTATGTCTAAAATCAAGTGCCTTATACTAATTTTATCATATTTATGTATAAAATCAAGTCCCTTTTTTATGTCAAATTGTTCCAAGTTTGTTATATTAATCATCATCCTTTATTTCTAGTCTAGATTTTGATGTTGCATTTAGCCAAAAGTCTTAGCATAAACCTTATTTTGAGCCTAGATTTTGACTCCACATTTGACCAAAAGTCCTAGTGACTATTTTTCCCTTCTTAGTTTAGACCTATTTGGAACATCTTTGGACATAGAGTTTGACATCTTGTTTGTAGTTCATTTTACTTGACCTTTCTTGTGTGAAGCATTTAAAGTTAGACATTTGATGTTATACTATTTCTACCAAGTCTTTGCATATAATTTTTGGACATATAACTCCACCCTAGACCAAGTTAGATAGAGTTTGAACCTTTTTATCTTTTTAGACATAGATTTTTATATTTTGTAGAATTCTAAGCCTTTTTCTAGAGCATTATCATTGATGTGGCTATGTCTAGATACAATTATGGTAAATTTATGTACAATCTAAGTTATGATGGAATGACTACACAAAATGACTTTGTTAAAGACCCTTATGAAGACAATATGGTTTATGAGAAGGATTATTATCCTACATATAATAATCCATATGGGAAATATAGTCAGGATCCACAAAATCTAACTAGAAATCCTTAGAGTGATAAGGATGATGTTATTTAGGAGGAAGATCCATACCCACCTTGAAATCCTCAATTTGGGGAATAAATCTAAAATTTTAAAGTGCAACATGTGGTGATACCTTATTGTGGTTGGTTGACATATGGTAATCACCCTTTCATTATCTAGTCCTTTTCCTATATCATTAACCCTCCATTAGAATATATGTGGTACTAAGTTCCACCACATCTAAGGAATACCATTACTATTCCATGACCTCATCCTTTAGCTTATATGAGTAACCAAGATCCACAATGCCCCAAACTTTTCATTCTAAGATCTCATCCTTTGGCTCACAATACTAACCAAGATTTGTAACACCCTATCCATATCACTCAATAACTTCATCCTTTGGCTTGTACAATCAATCAAACTCCATAATGTTGTACCATTTCTATACCGGGACCTCATCCTTTAGATTATGTGAGAAACTAAGCTCCATAATGCCCTCTCATTATCCAACCACTGATCATTATTGAACTATTCCCATCCATTCCCAACTTTATAAAACCCCAACCAATTATCTAGCCCCAAACAATCCAATCAGTACCTCTCCAAACGAGCCAATAATTCAAAGATAAAGTTGTGTTCAAAATTGGTATTTTAAAATTGATTGTAAACTAAGGCCAAGAAAACCAACCAATCCAAGATTTTTTTGTTAAACCAACCATTTTTTATAAGTCAACCAATGATGAATCACCTCTTGATCCTATATCTAATGAGTATCTTATCTGAAGATTATGATACTGCTTCTCATTATATTATTGTTCCACATGTCATTACCACTAACCAACATAGCCATTTTATTAACATTCCACCTCCCATAAATGTTAATTAGGACTAGCATAACCATACCTTATTGAAATACATCCATAGTGACATATTAGTTGAATAATAGCAAGGAGGCCAAGACCACATTCATGTAGAAGAAGAACAATCTCCTAGTTAAACCTTTTTGAAGGTGATAGGGGACAATCAAAGTTCAAAATCAACATCTTCTATTGAAACCTTTTTAGAGGCATTAGAATACAATCAAATTAAAAATTCAATATTACTTAGTGAAACCTTCTCATAGGTGTTATAGGACAATCAAGACAACTTCATTGGTGAAAACCTCTTTGAGGCACAGATAGCTGAGTACAATAGTCCTTCACTACTTGATGAAGACATTATCAAAAATGAAATCAATATAACTTCCACTCTATAGGATAATTAGATGGTATCTACTCTCAAGACCAACCAATATAAAAATATGGTGGTCCTATAAAGAGAATATTTAGAAGTCTTCAACCCTACCATATCCAAATTTATGTCAAATCTAGAATAAACAATATTGTGTGTGTCTAAATATCCCAATCTTCATTTGTTTCACTACCATCATACATTCCATTATCATCCACCATTTTATTTTCTAATCAAACCCATCCAAAATTTATCCATTTTTACCATCCTTGGCCACACTTTCCTTTGTAGAGGCTACAAATATACCTTATCTCAATGTTTTGAGGAAATAAAATCAATGACCCACAAGTATCACAATAACATTCCTAGATTCCAAATCTATAACCAGTTCTTGATAGAGTAACTATTCAGATGAGGTGTGTTATAGTAATTTAGATGATTGTTTATTATATTTATCTAATTTTTTGATCAAAATGTGCATCTCTAAACCAGTAAGAATAATAAAATCAAAAACCATGCCCAGGCCAAAAACATGTACCATGCCACTTTCTTTTTGTTTCATTCCTCTAGCCATTATTTGGTACCATTTCCATTTTCCCTCTCCTTACCACTTGGGGGAAACCCTATTAACATTTTATCCAATTATCATATAATTATACCATCATATAAATTTATCATTCTATCATACCTTATCTATTGACCAATACCTATTTTTTAGCCAACCTACCTATCCCATTTGACCTTGGTTCATCCATTGGTTTGGCTTTCAGCATGAAGAATCAGATCAATTTTAGTAGTTGTTTCAAGTATTCCAAATAGAGGCCATATTATATAATAGTAAGATATAATTTTTTATTTTCACATCCTTCATTTCTTGTTCTATTCTATATCATGTTTGTTTGTGTTGGCCTAATTATAACTACCTATGGGAAAATTAGTGTCTCATCGGTCTTGCTACTAATTATAACCACCTATGGTCAAATTAGTATCATTAATTTGAGCTATTGTATCTTATTTATAACCTCTTATGGGAAAACTAGGGGCAACATTTGTTTATTGTGCCTTGACATACCAACTTACCACTCCTATGTTGTAATATGCCATTATGCCAACTTTGCCTATTTTGTTTAATTTAGATGCTACACTAGTCAGATTCCTCCACTATAAGGTGGAAATAATATTAATTGAGGCTATTTTCAGACTATTTGGGTCATGCTCAATACTTTTTGAGGTCAACTCAGTCCCCCTTTTCCATCATGCTCTCACTATTTTATTATCAATTTTATTTTTAATACTCTTGGCATTTTGAGAGATTGGACCATTTAGTGTCTCATCATTCTTTATTGAGTTGAGATGATTCAAAAATTCCAAAAATATTTGAAAATTATTTATTAAGAAAAAAAACATTGACCACTTCTTTACCTTAAGGATTTTAGGAACCCTTACTAAGTCACACATAATCACTTATCACTTAGTTTCCCCATCCTTTTTGGCCTTGTCTCACACACTTACCATTTTTAAAGATCATTCTCATATTATTATATCACATACATCATGTTTTCATATCATCATTTTATTATATCCCATTTTTTAGGAGAACTAAATTTGACATGAAGTTTTTTTGGATATTACATTCATGAAACTATGTAGACAACATCCATTGCCTAGTGCATATAGAGATAGCTCGACCACCCCCATCCTTTTCTTCAATTCCCCCATCTTGTTTATTTTTTATGTTGTCACTGATTTTTTAGGGGTAATGTGCATCATCTTGTTTAGGTTGTATTATTTTTACTAACATTGTGACTCACCATTATTTATTTTTGTTTACTTTGTTTGTGTGCCTCTTTATTTAATTTAAGTAATGTTGGCTCAACTTGATAATTATGCATCCATTGGGTGACTCCTTATGTATTAGTATTGAGTATATTTGTATTCATACATCAGTATTGACATCATGGTTTTTATCATTGGTGTATTGTTTTCCATTTAATATTAGATCGAGAGTCAGTCCTTATGCATATTTTGGCTAAGTCCTTATGATGTTCTATTATGATGCCAACCATCATGTGCTACAACAGAAATCAGCTTCAAGAAGTCTACATGAAAAATTTAACACTGATATCTCCTTGGCACCAACACCAAAAACATTCCTAACCTATTCCAAATCATATCCCAAATAGAGTAATTAAAAAATGAAAAAAATTTATTCCTTGTTAGTTTGGATGAGCATCTCCCTACTAATAGGTTGCCTAATTCATATTCATCCTTTGTATCAATTTAACATCACCATATTTACTTGAATCTTTCACATCTTATTTACCATAATCATTGTACAATACTTATAACTATCTGTGGATAAACCATTTTACAACATCTTACATGCATTTCTAGTTATTATAGTCTCCTTTGGGAAAATCATTGTGTTTCCACCAATTTGAGGGTTAATGATTATAACTGCCTTTAGGCAAATCATTTAATTTATCTCACCCAATAAGGCCTTGTTTACCAATATTAGGGTATAATACTTATAATAATCATTGGAAAAACCATTGTCCATCATCCTATTTGCATTCTTAGTGATTATAACTGCCTTTGGGAAAATCATTATGTTTCCATCATTATTTTCACTTTAACTGATTATAACCACCTTTGGTAAAATCAGTCTCTTGTCACCCTAAGCCTTTGCCAATGATTATAATCTCTTATGATCAAATCATCCTATTTATCTACCTTGATTGGGGTAGCTCCATATGCCACTCATTATAACTACCTTTGGGAAAATCAATTCACTTCCACCCCATCATTTTCATCTATTTGGTCCACTTGTTTCCTTATTTTGGGTGACCATTTTCCAACCCCTTTACCAACCACTCCCTTCAGGGGGCACCCTACAGTTAATAAATTTCCATTGAATTCATAAGCATACATGAAATTTTAAATATTTGAGAAGACATTACTATGCTTACAACTTAAAACACCTTCCCAAATAGGGGAAAACTATAGACGCCTAAAGTTGGCCACCAATGGCTTCATACCAGACTTTAGACTGATTCTTACCAACCTTTGCAAATCAGCCTAAGAATCACTAAACATATTGAATTTATCTTCATAATATATAATTTGGCCTATTAATCCATTAAAAAGAGCAAATGCAACCATGGAATTAATTCAAATATTGCAAAAATGCTAAAATACCTAAGCAAAATTAATTAACATGCAAACCCTAATCAAATACCTAGATTGAATTAACCATGAGAAATTAAATGAATTATCAAAAAGGAAATTCAAAAATCAAAGGATATCCTAGGAATTCATAATTACCTTTGGTGAGTTGTCCAAAATCTAAAATATCACACCCATGCCTATTCCATGCTATTCATAAGGTTTGGACACCTTTTAACTCTGCTAGGATTAATTAATGAACTAAGGTGAGGTTTGAACCCATTCCAAATTGTTTTGATAAACTTATAAATACAAGTATTTACCTCTTCATTTGTAGATCTTGGACATAGTAATGTTATAATGCTAGTTTTGTGACAAGATTGTAAGCATTAGTGTTATAATGCCAAAATTATGAATCACAAGATAATCCATCAATCTACATCAAGAAAGTATGAGCAAAACTATGGTGCTAAGGAGAGAATAAGATATCCAAACTCCATTTCCATATACTTCTTGAGCACAATCCAAGCAAGCCAATGAATATTTATTTTGGATCATTCAAGGAAAGTAAGGAAGTTTAATTTTACTTGCATTTTAGTTATGCTTTGTCAATTTGTTTTCTTCACTAAGCTCCCACTATGATCTAAGCATGTAGTTTTTAATCTTTGTTAGTGTGTTATTTTCAATTTGATTTCATTTTGAAACTAACACTTGATCTAACCTCCCCTCCATTGTCAAATTCTTAGCATCACACAGTGTATTAGACTTGAGTCTTATAAGTAATATTCAATCACTCAACAAGAGCAAGTGAAGCATGTATGTATGATGAAAATGACTATACTAAGATAGCTAACAAATGCAGTGTTTGGAAAATAAAGAGATGTAAACATAGAAATGCATATAATTTAAATTTTATGTATTTTCTAAGTAAATATATTTATGTTTTTATGTTTTTGACATATTATATTGTGTTTTTATTATATAATATATATATATATATATATATATATATATATATATATATATATATATATATATATATATAATATTATATATATATATATATATATATATATAATTATATATATATATATATATATATATAATTATATATAATTAACATGAAAATAAAAGTGTATACAATGAGTAAGAGTGAATCAGATTATTTATAATAGGGGAGGAACATACTAACCAATGAGTCCCATGGGAGACTCACTATCAATGTGGCCTATGTCAAAAATAGTAATGTTAATCTCTCATGTAATGTGATTGTTATATTATAGTTGAATGGTCTTGTAGTATGAATCCTAATATTATTCATCATTGAAATCATAATAATATTAATAACATGGAATGCTAGAGGGAATTACCTCATACTTTGGAGTTGAAATTTTTGAATTATGATTTGGTGTATTTATTATGTTTTTTCCCTTTGAAATTGTGCTTATTATAGGCATATGGTGTTGTGGAAGCTATTTTATTAGAAAGAATGTTGTGAGAATGATTTAACCTTGCAGGACTTAGATGATTTTAAATCCTATGTTGTTAAAGAGATGAAAATAGTAAATTAGGGTATAAAAATGTAATAAATATATCCATTAATCTATTATAGAATTGAATAAATTTGACCTTTCTAAAAATAGAAATAAATAATTTAAATGAGAACTTAGTTGGAAAATGACTGAGATGGATGATATAGAAGATAAAAACTAAGGTATAGGTTGATCTGATTATCTCAAATAAGATCTAAATGTCAAAACTCCTCTTGAATACTAGCACCCTAATTAGACAATAGTGCCATACATCACTAGTGTCCCTATTTTTTGGTGGTTTCCTCTATGTATAATTATTTCAAGCTTCTCATTACACCTGTGTTTGGGTCTATCAATCCTATTCCTAAATGCATGAGTTTTGAATCTCTATGTATAACGCATTTTGATTGATTTTATATTTCAAACCCTAACCTCTACATTTTTAAGGCATTTTATTGATACAAATAGTAAAGTGTGTTTATTAGTGGGGTAGGTTAGACATCCTCAACACCCTACTATGATGAGAGTTGCCTACATACTAATACTTAAAAGAGGGATCAATCCCAATGTAGTTTTCCCCACCTAAATAGTGTTGCAAGTGAAAGTGAAGCTAGTATGATTGTTGACTTGAGTGTTTCTAATGTGCTTGAGAGTGTAAACCTAAGTAATCTAAGCTAAGAAATGCTATAGATTGTTATATACATAAGTAGGGTAGAATATGGATTGATAACCTTAATTATGCACAACTTGTTCTAAGTTTGTGTGTAATTTATATCTCATTTCCATCCATTGGTTAGAGGGATAAAAGTCATGTTTATATACTATTCTGTTGCTTATGTAGGTGTTAAAAAAAATTAGGTTGACCCTAGGTCATCTAAGATTTGAAAATATATCCATTGGTGGGAAAAGGAGGGAAAGGAAAATAATACCAAAATTGAGACACTATCACCATGTGGCCCTATTGTCCTTATTATGCCACTAGTGTCTAGGTGGACTAACCTAAGGCTCGAAGGGCCAAGATTTCAGAATGAGGATCTAGGACTTATTTAAGGATGCATATGGATGTTTATAGCCCACACTAAGGCTAGATAAGTGTGAAAATAGGCCCTAAGATATGTCTAGGGATAAGTTAGGGATGGGTGGTCTCAATTATCACTCTTAGCACTCAAGTGCCATTTTTAGGTGATTAAAACCACATAAAATTAACAAAAAATAAATAATATACTATTTCAAAATATAGATCTATCAATTTTGAGAGATATATGAAATATTTTAGAAAACAAAGAGAGTTTATTGTAGAAAACTAGTCAATTTTGGGAACCCAAAAATAATTTAAACATAGAGTTATATTGTTCACTACTTAATATAACACTCACTAAAAATATTAATTTGTGATTTTTAAGTAATTTATACCAAATTATACCAAACAAAAAGAGGTTTTGATTTAATCTATATAAACATAAAAATACTCTAAGAAATTTTCAAATTGAGTTATTTTGAACCAATTATGATTCAAACAAAGTGTTATGATTTTTAGATAATTGCAAAGAAACCCTAGATATCCACAATGGAAATTTTGAAATTACAGTAGATTTGTTATCTATTTCTAAAATATGAAAGACTTATTTTTAAAAAATAAATGAGTTTATATAACCCATATATTAATTGCATAATATATTTTTGTGTTTACACTTATGTAAACACTTACTAAAAATAGTAAACTATAATTTATCATCAATTTAAGCAAAAATATTATAATAAAAACTATTTTTTTTATTGATTTATGTGTGAACAATAAAAACATCTAATGGTTTTTAAAATAAATTTGAAATGATTTATATATCATAGGACAACCCTTAGTGAGGATCTAGGTTTTAAAAAATTTCAGTAGGATGTAGGTTCACCAAAATGTTCACCCTTAAATTAATTGGAATTATTATATTAACTAGGAATAAACAATAGAAACTAATATACAACAAGGTACAATAAAATATTGTAAATTATAAAAATTGAATTAAAGTAAAAAAAGTGAATTAAAAAAGGGGGAATATGTACTTAGCTTTAAATATATTGATTTTTTAATATATAAATGGTTTTCTAATTTAGAACCGATCAAATCAGACTCAATATCATTTTGCCATATGAATCAACACTTTAAAAGGTAAACGCATAGGAGCACACTAATAGGATAAGTTCATAGTATAAATATGTCCTCATTATACTATGTTTTCTTCATTGACCATAATGATGATTTTTTTATTGAAGCCCATGTGGTTGCCTGAAAGGGTTTCCTCATTATGTGTAGGGGCCAATTAGATGTGGAGAAACTTTCAAAAGTAAATACATAGTCATTCACAACACACAAAGGATATCAAATGTAAAAGGGGGGAAATAGGGGATGTAAGTAAAATTGCTTGTTTATTGAGTGTTGCCTACATAGCCCAAAGGGTCATAGGATGATGTATTTCTCCCTTTTGGGGAAAGTATGAAATCCATGGTGAATGAAACTAGAATATTGGTAAGAATTATTGACAATAGATGCCCTTGACATGCAATAAAACACTATTAAAACTTGGCCTATGACTATAGGAAATAAACATAATTAAACTTGAAAATAATAATGTTCTTTTGATAAATGTATAATACTTTTGAAATCAGATTGCCAGATGATTTCTATGTAGTTTCAAGTGTGACCCTAGATGTGATTTTATAGGAAAATATTTTCAATTTGTCTGATAACTGATATATTGGTTCACATATGAATATGAAGCATGTCATTTTGAAAATATGATTGTTAGAGCATGGTGGATATGCCACACTATTAGATAAGGTCATAGTACACTCTTGTCTACCTAGTGTGATCTTGTCTAATAGGAACATAATATTTTGAAACCAAAGTGATAATGAAGTATATGTTTATTAGAGATGAATAGAGATAAAATGGAGAATTCTAGGAGATATCTATAATAATTACTAGACTTTGAAGGATTTCTTAGATATTATGGGTTATCAAAATGTTGAATTAACCAAACAAGGTAAATGTGTTAAGGACAAGCATTGTAAAACATTTATCAATTAAATTTTAATATATGCATAGAGTTATAAATACTATCCTTATATGATTATCTCAAAGGGATTATTAAGGATAATGTGTATGGATAAAAGTGACTACATGAGTTATCAATGTTAGATGATAGATTCATAAATGTTTTAGAGCACTCATATTATATTAAAATTGCAATAGGAAATTATATATTTAACCAAAAATTTAGAATCATGGTTGGTGCTTGCACATATTCTTCCAAATTCTTGGTGTTGGTTAATGGGTCAGTGATTGAATTTTTATCATTAAAAAATGGACTTAGGCAAGGAAATATCCTCTTGTATCTCTTTAGTATTTTGGTGGAATCTTTGGGTATTAATTTAGAAGATTATAGAATATTTGGGTTTTTATAAGGCATTCAAATAGCCCAGTGAATTTATCCCCTTACTCACTAATATTTGATTGATTATACTCTTATCATGGGTGAAACTTCTATTGATGAAGATAAGGCCATCAAATTGGTTCTCAATAATAATGAATTGGTGTTTGGGTAGTGTATGAACTTCACTAAAATCTCTCTTTTTTCCTCCACACCTTGACTAAATTGAAAATTAAGATATCCAAAATTTGAGGTTATCAAATATAGAAGCTACCAACTTACTACTTAGGGTTACCTCTGTATAGTGTGAAGCTTGAATCAGATAGATGCAACCCTTTATTGGATAGGCTAAAAAATAAAATTTCATGTTGCAAGGGGTGCCTTCTCTCACAAGTAGGAAAAATATAATTGGTTGAAAGTTGTCTTCAATGTATGTTCATTTATTGGATGTTTTTTTAGCATTACCCAAAAGATTGAAAAAATAATTGAGAAGATTCAAATAATGTTGTTATGTTTAAGTAATGATGAATCATTATGGTTATATTTGGTTATCTAGAACAAGATGTGTAGAAAAAAATGATAGGGTGGTTTAGGACTAAGGAGCATTAAAAGTATGAACATGGCCCTCATTGTTAAACAACTATGGAAGATAATGAAATATGAGTCTATCTAGATAAACACCATAAGGGAAAAAATATTTTTATGATGGAATAAGATATCCTCTTGATAGATTAAGTCCAAAACCAAGTGTATTCATTCTATAAATGTGTTTTTAAATGTATAAAATTACTTTGTAAATGAAGTAAATGGTTGGTTGGCAATGGTAGAAAGGTAAAATTGAAGGATGATCCATGGATGTTCAAATTAGTATTAGAGAGTTGTCAATGATGTCATGATGATGTCATGGATTTTTCTTAGTGAGTGGATGAAGTGCTTTGATAACATAAGTAACAATGATAAAGTGTGCAATGTGCTTGTCAAAGTGCACTTGAATTTAGCTTGGTCAATCTTCTATTTTAGCATAGTTAGGGATGAGTCTAAAGTATTAATCATGTGTCATGGGTACTATCAGTGTTCAAGGATGTTTGGAGATATTTTTTTCATGATTATAATTCACTCTAATCATTATTTTTCTCATCTATACATTTTGGGTCCAATGGTAGAAAATTTGAGTAGGCAGTTTGATGACATCATAATTTTCATGTCTAGATGAGTCAGGGGGAGTTGAACATATGGTTGTGATTAAATTAGTCCCTAGTTTCTATGTGAAAAGTCTCAATTCATGCACATAATCATGAAAAAATATATTCAAGTGAAAATTTGGGCTCCCAAGCATTTTTATAGTGTTTTCTCATACTTAGCCAAATTTGCAATGTGTCAAAAAGAGCCAATTAAGCATTTTGATGTAGTCATATATCACACATGTGGATGTTTAAATATAACTTGATCATATGGGTTTATTAATTTTTTATCCTATTTGATTTGTGATAAATTTTAAGTCAATTTCTAAAGTGCAACAAAAGTTATGCATGTGAAAAGCTGGGCTTTCCAAACAGTTCTTGACATAGTTGGTTCTGTGAATAGATAAATATGAGGAGGCATTTTAATGTCATTATATATCACACATGTGAGTTTTATATGATAATATTGACAC
Organism: Torreya grandis; assembly: GCA_037957365.1. NCBI lineage: Eukaryota > Viridiplantae > Streptophyta > Pinopsida > Cupressales > Taxaceae > Torreya > Torreya grandis. The sequence goes on along the minus strand of JARHVA010001307.1, from coordinate 142,221 downwards.
ATTTTTGTATTATCCATGTGATTTTTTTTTATTAATTTTTTATCCTATGTGATTATAGAACATGCACTTGAGTGAAGCAAAAGATATGGAGGTACAAAGTTATCCTTTCAGGCAGATAAGCAATGGTCCCCATACTTAGTCATTTTTACACAATGTTAAAGATCAAGATAAAATAAAGATCCAATGGTAAATACGAGTTAATACATATAGATATAAAGTTCATATTAATTAAAATATTTCAAAGTGTTCATTGGTTAACAAAGTTAAAGATTGAGACCAAATGAAGAAGTAATGGTGCCTAGGTAATCATACAAGTTTGATCTAATGGTGCATATTGAATGAGATGGTAAGAAGTTTTAAATGTTTAACACTAATAAAAATTAAATGATAAGGATCTAATGGAAATTTTTTGTTTTTAAATATTGAGAAAATGGTGCGTGTTATAAGATAAATACCTAGTTGATCTATAGATATTGACGATGCACATTGAGTCAAATTTGTAAGATTAGACGAGATGAGGTCAACTGTTTAAAGATTAAAATTTGGGAATTGACACACAATGAATTAAATTTAAAATAATATTTATGTTTTTAAATCAATATAAATATTTTAGAGCATGATATGCAAGAATATTGTCTGAAGTTTAACTATGACTGTTTATATTTGAATATTTGAATTTGCAAAGGAAAAACTAGTGCTCTATATTTTATCCATATATTTTGATCCAAGATGAATTATAAGGTACTATTAAAATAAATTTTTAAGAGGAATTCACGAAAAATCTAATAAACCTAATTTGAACATTTGAAATTGTGTATAGTCAAATATATTGAGGTTCAAATTTGACTATGAGTTTGACTATGTTTTACAAGTAACCCAAGAAGGGTAAACGAGCTCATTCTAATGTTGTTTCATGTTTCAAGATGTCTTAGATATTTAAGAGGTTTTTAGACTACATAAGGCTTCTCTATGTGTATTTCATAGGTGTGATAACTATATCTTGAGGAGAAACAATGTTTAAGAAGTTGATTGTGTGTTCGCTCAAAATGGTTGTTGTACAACATGTTATTTGAGTAATATGTGCTTAAGTAGAAGGATAATATAATGGTTTTTATCACTTAAGTAAGACATATAGATCATGTGTAATGGTTTAATATACTTTAAAAATGTTCCTATGTTCTTATTTTTCTTGAAGAAGTGTCAAAGAGATAAATGGGTCATCACTAAACTTAAAGGTTGACTTAGGCTTATTTGAAAGTATTTTGTGCTTAAGTGTGACCCATGTTAGATGCCTTAAGGGTGAAGTCATTTGTTGTAGCTAATAGGAAATATTTTTATCTTGTTAATTAATGGTTTATCCATAAATTTTGAATCTAAATGTGTTTGTTTCTAGACTTTTGAGGAGACGTGTGTGTAAATGCTCAATATGAAGGCTTATGTGAAAGTTGAGCCAAGTAAAAGAGAGAACCTTTGAATTATAAGGCTTAGTTTATTGAGGACTAGTAGAGAGATAAGAGTATTATAAATACTTATCTGAGAAAGGTAATGAAGGTGGTCACATAGGTCCTTGGACCTAATAAGCCTAGAAGAGGTAGAATGAGTGAGTATGCTCAAGAGGCTATTTTGAGAGAGTGTGTATGGTGAGTGAAGGATATATGTAATCAATGAATTATTTTAAGGGAAGAGTAGGTTTATGATGATGTGTATGACTTTTAGTTCAAATTTATAATGTCATAATAGTTCTTTTATAGGTTTGATTGTGTATGAGGAGAGGTAGAGTGCGCAATTGATGAATTGATGAGTAGAGCAGATTGACGATTTTGTGTATGACCTGTAGATCATATTTATGATGTCATAAAATTTATATTTTATTTTTAGGATATGATAAGACATTTTATATTGCATATAAAGATAATTTTAATGAATAAGGAGAGAGATTATGTCATGCCTATGTGAGAGGCTTGTATGTGATAAAAAGAGTTTCTGCAGGGGTTAGATAATCATAGATCCATCATCAGGTGTTGAATAAATCAATACTAATGTGGAGGTTTTAAATGAGGGTCTAAAGGACTTGATATTTATTATATTCATTAAATCCTTTAGTCAAGAGGACATGATCAAGATTTGATAGTCTAAGGAGTTGACTAGTCTCTTATTTGTAATTTCTTATAGCATAAGTAGTCTATGTGTTGTAGGCTTGAGAGTGGGTTTTATTACCCATAAGGGTTTCCCATAGGAAATATGTTTTATGTGTTTTATATTTTGTATGCATTTAATGAATGAGTTCTCTTGTTAATGTTACTTGACCAAGTTGTTATATGTTGTTTGTCTAATAGTTTGAAAGGATTGGAATTAATATTGAAATATATAGGCTCACTAATTCACCCTCCCCCTCTCAATTATTTCACCTCTAACAATTGGTATTAGAGTGTGTCATTTGGAGGAAGCTTAATAGATTGAATTATATCTTGAGTCAGTACAAAGATGGCTAAATAGTTGAAGAAAGAGAATCAGTAGTGGAAGGTTATGATCAAGGCACTTGAAGAGTAGATATGTAATTTGAATAAAGATGCCAAAAAGGATGAGAATGTTATCAATGATCTTAATGTTTAGATAATAGATGCCAAGACAAGTTTGTGTTCAAAATAAAATGACATCATTTTTGATAAAGAATCTTTTTATAACAGTAGAGAAGATGACATCAAGGAAGAATAAGTTGATCTAGAAGCTGAACTCATGAGTTCACTTTGTGAACTAAAGGAGTATAAAAAGAGGAATCATAAAATGATGAATATGATCAAAGGTCTTAAATCAAAAGTTTGTTATCTTGAGGGAAGTTTTTTAGGCATGTCCCAAAAATAAGAAGAGTAGTATCAAGAATAGATCAAGTCTATTGAAGTGAAAGCATATAGATTGAAAGACATGGCTAACAAGGCCAAAGATGATGAAGAGAAGATCATTATTGTTGAGGATCAATTAAGGATTGAAAATGAAAATTTTAAAGAAAGAAAATATGAGTACATTCAACTAAGGATTGAGATAGGGTCCTTGAAGGGTCAATATGAGCTTATTTTAATCAAGTTGGATAAACTCGAAAAGAAGCATGAGAATATTGAGTATGTCAAGGATAATACAAGATTTTAAAGCAATAAAATAAGGTTTATTAGACAACTAAATGCTTCAAGGTATGTTGGTTTATTCCATGGTCATTATTATACATGTAATAAGTATAGTCATAGAGCTAAGGACTGTAGAAGGAATTTAGTCAAGAATGAGTTCTCATGGAGTCTTCGAAGAAGAAGGAATTGGTTTTGGAAAAATCATATCTAAGATCATTCAATAGTAATAAGGAACTAGATATAAATAAGATACAAAAAAACCAAGAGAATTTATCTTCTATATAGAAAGAAAAATAAGATCATAATCATCATCAAGCAAAAGGTATAAATAATCCTATTTGTTTCAGTTGTCATAGAGTTGGTCACATTTCTAGGTATTGAAAAAATATATTGAATGAGTTCCCAAACCAAAATAAGGTGTATGGAGCTCCTAGTGTGTAAGGAAGGGGTCATAAATGGCTATGGAAACCTAATCTTGTTAGAATAGATCATCTGAAGACCAAACATGGTTTGCTTGGCATGATAAACATGAAGAAAAGTCAAGATATTTTATTAATAACATTTATTAACAAATCTAAAGAAAAGAATGAACTAAAGGATTCATTCAAAGTCAAGTAGGACTGTAATTTAGAGAAAAGTATGGAGATATGGAAGTCTCCAAAGTTTTAGGACTTTTAGTATCACTATGTCAAAAGGGGTATCTCTCTCTTAGCTTTAAGAATATACTTTTCAAAAAGAAGAAGCATGGTGGATGTTAGTTGGGTCTTGTTTGATATTTCAAGACAAAGAAGGTCATGAGAAGATGTGTTTTCTTACTTGAAGGACTTTGTTGATTGGCAGAGCCTTATTTTTGAAGAACTAACCTAAAGGATGAAAGGTAGTGACTTGAGGGTTTGATGTCTACAAACCCTAAGGTGAGTCATGATGAATCTATAGGTTTAATTAATCTATTTTATATGGTGGAGAATGCTTCAGAACTTAAAGAGTGCCAAGGGTTCTCATTCTCTACTCATATTATGAATAAATAGACCAAGCTCAAAGAAAAGACCAATGTACTTAATGAGGCTAGTTCTAGGATGTGTATAGATCCAAGTGAACATCTTGTTATTGCTAAGTATGAATCATGAAAAGAACATCAATTGTATGTACCTAATGATGAGGTTTCAAGATGCAATATTGATTCTTCAAATGAAAATGTATGTCAAGATTCCATCATTGTTCCATGTGTTTTTAATTCTATCTTAGAAGAGGAGAGTGATATAGAAAATAAACTAGTTGTCATAGTTTAGACTAAAGAGAAGAATAACAAGATCAAGAAGTCTTATATATATAAGAAGATGCCAATGGTTATTGAGGATATGTGGGCCACTCCTAGCTTAACATTGTTTTAAATCATTATGCTGCATAAGATGTCTCTGTTTATGATTCTTAAGAGACTCCTTTCAGTGGAGAATCAAGCATTACTATGGTGTTATTCAGAAGGTCCTAGAAGGAAAGAAATGAGTCTTTTTAGTGGAAGCAAGTATTTCTAGGTGGAACATATGCTAAGGTGATGTCATGATGTTGATATTTGTATATAGAGTAGTCTATAGGTTAAGATAGAAGGTTCCTAGATGGCAGAGGATTTTTGAGTTATTAAGATGATATTTTTACATATAAAGGTATTTTATCCTTATTTTATCATGCTCAGGTGGTATTTTTATTTGAAGGTATGTTAAAGTCAAATTAGATATTTTTGTTTGCTCTCAGGTTTCCTAGTTTGTGTTTAAGAGTCTACAGGTCCTAAATTGGGTTATAGGAATACTATGTTACCAAAGGTATGGAGGCTTAAATTTTGGTCCAAAAGTGTGTGATGAGTGTCCTCAAGTGTGTAATGAGTTTTAGAGGTAGACATTGACTAGAAGGTGGTTTGTTTACCTTACTTGTTTTGAGTTTCTAGGGTTTTGGGATTTTTTTGAAAAGTGGTTTGCCTTATGAGTTGAGATATAAGGCTTATTAATATATTTAATAGTCCAAATGGGTTGTGAAATCAAACTTCATAGAGATTTTAAGGTTTTTGGTTTATCAAATTATTAATGTTTTTATCAAGATGGATGCCTAATTATTAAGTTGGTTTGTGAAGGAAATATTTTATAGAAGATGAGATATTTGTTTCAAATTAATTTTATTGAGGTGGCATATGATACTACTCTAGATATGAATTTCTAGTTCTTGAATGTGTGTCTACTAAAAGTTGTGGGCTCTGCAAGTTCTAGATAGGGTTAGAAGGAGACTAGATAAGCCTAGTATGAAGATTGGATGTTTTTACTTAGTGTTTCCAAAAGGGAAAGGTATAGTATTTCAAGGAGATTTCTTAAATATGATTAGTTAATTTTTCATATTTGGTGAGTGGCATCAATTTATGATGGTGGTCCTTGAGTTTGTTTGAGAAAGAGGGCTAGTAAGCCCATATGGTGGTTCCTCGTGATGTATGGAGATATTAAGATGCTCAAGTGGTGAAATGGATTAAAAATATTATGGGGAGTCCTTATAAAATGTTTATTTTTGAGTTTCATCATATTTTATAATTTTGTGTGTTTTCTCCTCATTGGTAGTAGTGTTTGATTGAAGAGAGCATTGGCATGTAGAAAGAGGAAGGTGTGAAGACAATAAGGGCTAAACTCAAGGTAAGGGGGAGTTTTTATCATATTTATAAGGAGGTCATATCCTATTCTTAATATTTTTATATCCTTAAGATTAGTTGGTGCCTACTTTGTCATTATGTCAAATGGGGAAAATTTTCTTATTATGAGAGTGCTTGAAGAGAGAGAAGGTGAGCTAAATAATGTGTGTTGACATAAATAACAAAGTGGGATATTGTTGGAGATTTATCAATGATTTCATGATGATGTCATGGAGGTGTAACTATGAGTTTATTAAGTATTTTGATAGCCTAAATAATAATGACAAAGTGTGCAATGTGTTTCTCAAAGTGTGCTTGAAGTTGGCTTGGTTGATCTTCTATTTTGGCAAGGTTAGAGATGATTAGGGATGAGTCTAAATTATTAATCATGTGAAAGGGGTACTATTAGTGGTAAAATATTATTGGAGAGCTTATGTGTATAAGTATAAAACACCTAGTTAATAATTGTTCTCATCTAGACATTTTGGGTCTAATGGCAGAAAATCTGAGTAAGTAGTTTGATGACATCATAATTACCATCTGTGAAAGATTCAAGGGGATTTGGTCATATGTTTGTTATCACATTAGTCCTTAGTTTCTATGTGGAAATTATATATTCATGAACCTAAGCATGATAAAATATATGCAAGTGAAAATTTGGGCTACCAAACATTTTGATAGTGTTTTCCCATACTTAGCCAAATTTGTAATGTGGCAAGAAGAACTGAGTAAGCATTTTGATGTAGTCATATCTCACACATGTATACATTTTAGGATAAGTTGATCATATATTTTTTTTAGATTTTTTTCCCTATTTTATTTGTGATAACTTTTAGATCAAGTTCTAAAGTATGAAAAAATCTATGCATGTGCAAAGTTGGTCTTTCCAGACAGTTTTTGACATAATTAGCTCTATGAACAGATAAATCTAAGGAGGCATTTTAATGTCACTATTTATAAAATGTTTTAGGTTTATAATAAAATATTTAAACATGGTTATATTATCCTATGTGAGGAGATCATATGGTCCAAATTTTAGAACATGCATTTGATCAAAGCAAAAGATATGGAGGGGCAAAGTTGGCCTTCTAGGCAGATAAGTAATGGTCCCCATACTCAGTCATTTTTACACAATGTAAATATCAAGACAAGATAGAGATATAATAGTGTGAATTATTTTATACATCTATATATATGGTTCACTATAATTCAAATAGGTCAAACTTATCATTGGTTAACAGAGTTAAAGACTAGGACCAAATAACGATCCAATGGTGTGCAGGGAATTGTACAAGTTTGATCTAATGGTGCATGTTGAGCGAGATGGTAAGAAGTTTTTGAGGTTTAATTCTGAATAAAGGTAAAATATAAGGATATAATGGAAATTATGTGTTCATATATATTTATCAAATGGTTTTTGTTATAATATAAATACATGGTTGATCCATAGAGATCAATGATGTACGTTGAGTCAAGTTTGCCAGATCGCATTCGATGAGATCAAGTGTTTAAAGAATAAAATTTGGGAATCGATACACTATTAATTAAAGTTAAAATAATATAAATAATGTGTGATCAATCCTTATATACAATAACATGATATGTGATCATATTGTCTGAAGTTTAACTGTGACCATTTGCATTTGAATATTTGAATTTACGAAGGAAAAATTTAGTGCTCTGTCTTTTGTCCATAAATTTTGATCCAAGATGAGTTCTAAGCTGATATAAAAATAAAATTTGAAAAGGAATACATGGTTAATATAATAAACATTATTTTAATATTTGAAAGTGTGTACAGTCAAAGATATTGAGGTTTAAATTTGACTATGTTTTACAAGTAACCCAATAAGGGTAATTGAGCTTGTTCTAATGTTGTTTCAATGTTTCATGATGTATTATCTATTTGATATTGTTTTATACTCCATAAGTATTATTTAAATTGATTTTTGAGGTGTGATTAATCTATCTTGAGTATGAATAATGCTTAATAATTTCACTGTGTGTTCCCTCAAAATGGTTGATGTACAAAATGTTATTTGAGCAATATGTGCTTAAGAAGAAGTGTATTGTAATGGTTTTTGGAATGTAAAGATGACCCATAGATCATGTTTCATGGGTAAATATACTTTTAAAGTTTTCCTATATTCTTATTTTTCTCATAGAAGTGTCAAAGAGCTGAATGGGTCATCATTGGACCTAAAAGGTGACTTCTGCTTATTTGAAAGTATGTTGTGCTTAAGTGTGACCCATATTAGATGAATTAAGGGTGAAGACATGTTTTTTATCTAATATTAAACATTTTGATATTTTTAATTCATGATTTCTCTATAAATTGTGAAACCAAATGTGTTGGTTTCTATACTTTTGAGGAGACATGTGTATAGATGCTCAATATGAAGGCTTGTGTGAATTTAGAGCCAAGTAAAGAAGAGAACCTTTGAAAAATAAGGTGAAATTTAGTGAGGACTAGTATAGAGTGAATAGGATTAGACATGTTTGTCTGATCAAGGTGATCACATAGGTCCTTTGACTTAATAAGCCTAGAAGAAGCAGAATGAGTATGTTTAAGAGGCTATTTTGAGAGAGTGTGAATGGGGAGTAAAGGAAAGGTGAAAGTTATATGTGCTCATTGAATGGGTTGAATGGCAAATCAATTTGATGATGGTGTGTATGACATTTAGGTAATATTTTTGAGATCAAAATAGTGTTTTTGTATGTTTGATTGTGTATGAGGATAGGTAGAGTTCCCAATTGATGGATTGATGAGTAAAGCAGATTGATGACTATGTGTATGACTTATAGGTCATATTTATGATGTCAAAAAATTGATCTTATTATTTTATGATATAATAAGAGGTCTAAGTGTGTATATGAGGATATTTTTAGTGAAGAAAGAGAGAGAATGTGGTATGCCTATGTGAGAGGCATGTATGTGATAGAGAGAGCTTATGCAGGGATTTGATAATCATAGATCCATCATCAGGTGTTTAATACATTGGTACTAAGTTGGAGGTGTTTAAATGAGGGTCTAAAGGACTTGATATTTTTGGAAATATTGTCGTTGATGTCAAAGGTCTAGCACTATTGGTAATAAAGACCCCATTGCATTTAATGGTGTTTTCAATATTCATATCTTGGATAATGTGTGTTAATATTTATTTAATATTAATGAATATATTTTTGGTTTCATATAAGCCAAAATAGGGCCCATGTAGAATTCAAAGAGTCATGAGGCAAAAGATAAAAGATAAATGGAATGCATTTTCTCATGAAGAGTCATCTTGAGGAATTTCAAGAGTCACCATGTGAAGACAAAAGAGGGAATGGCACATTTTTATATGAAGGGACACTTTAAGGAATACAGAAATTCACTAAGATAAAAAACAATAGAGGAAATCATGCATTTTATTATGAATGATCACCATATGACTTTTCAAATGCAAGGATACAAAGGGTCATGCAAGTTTGGCACCATTTTCCATGAGGATTGAAGGGTCATAAAGGGTTAATTCCAAAGGTCATTTAGAAAGCTATAAATAAAGGATTAGGAAGCCATTTGTACTATGAAAAAGTGTGCATGGTTTGTAATTCTTTTCAAAGAGAGAAAAGTAGGATATATTATAGAGTTCTATCATTTGTTGAGTAAGAAACATTGAGAGATAGTTATGTTTTATACATAAGAAGGGTTGGTGCTCATAAATCTTTGAAAGGGGTTGGTGATCATAATAGTTTCTATGTTAGTGCTCCTACAAGTTGGTTCTTGCAAACATTGTAATTTGAGTTGGTGCTCATTTATATACTTGAGATTGTTCTCCATGGTTTTTCCCACTTTGGGTTTCCACATAAAAATCTAGTGTCTCTCTCTCTCTTATGTGGTGCATATTATTATATTAGTTTTATTGCATATCTTGAATGTGTGATTAAGTGGTTATAGAAAATAAATTAGATTAAGTAAAAGATACATAATATCTGATTCATGTCTCTCTTAGTATATTTTGTGCTTAACAATTGGTATCAGAGCAAGTTCCTTTTGAAAAAAATTTATAGCTTGAAGGTAGATTGGGAAAACACGATGGCTGGATCATACGAAGGTTTTTCTAAAAATAAGGCACCTTTATTTGATGAGACAAAATATATTTTTTAGAGCATAAGGATGAAGACTTATTTGATGGCCCTTAGATTCGACATTTGGCAAGTAGTGATGAAGGAATATTAAGAGCCATAGACACTTGTAACTACTCTAGTATAAAAGAAGGTAAGTGAAAATAATGATAAAGATTTAAATACTATTTTATGTGGTTTATGTGAAATATAATTTGTAAAATTTATGTAATGCAAATTTGCTCATAAAACTTGGGTAAAACTTGAGAATATTTACAAAGGTGATGGAAAGGTTTAGCAAGCTAAGATTTAGACTTTTAGAAGATAGTTTGAGAGTTTGAAGATGGAAGAGGAAGAAAATATAACAAGTTATCTTTTGTGGGTTGATCAAATAGTTAATCAGATTCAAGGTCTTAGAGAAAAGTTAGAAGAATCAATTGTGGTTCAAAAAGTTTTGAGATCTTTACCATTGAGATATGATGCAAAAGTTTCAACAATTGAAGAGATGAAGAATTTAGCCAAGCTAAAAATGGATGAAATACATGGTATTCTTTTGGCATATGAGATGCAGACTAAACAAGAAAAATCCTCAAAGAGAGAAGCTACTTTTAGGACATCAAAGAAAGAGAAGGCTAAGATTCAAGAATCAAGTGACAGTTCTAGTGATGATGAAGATGAAAATAGAGATCTATTCATTTGCAAGGTAAAAAAGGACAGGTGCATATCAATAAAAACTACCATTTAAATGTTTTAATTATAGAAATATTTGACATTTTATAGCTAAGTGTCCAGATAAGGGTAATGGTGATAATGAAGAAGGAAATTATACATACAAGAAGAATTTAAAAGGAAAATTCAAGAAGAGATTCAAGACGAAGAGTTTGTATTCTAAATATCCTATCTTAGCTAAATATAGTGGAGTCAATGATTCAGAAGAAGAAGAGATTCTATTCATGGCCATATCTGAAGATACCTCCATAAGAAAAAGTACATATGATCAAGAAGAAGAATAGGATGAAGTTGAAGTGAATCTAGAAGGAGAAATAATTTGTGCCTTATAAGAGTTAAAATATCTTGAGAAGAAGAATAAATATTAAATCTCCAGATCAAGAAAAATGAAAAGGAGTCAAAGGAAATAATAGAAGATCTACAAGGACACATTGAAAAAGCCAAGAAGAATGAAGAAGATCTAATAGCACAGTTACAAAAAGTAAGTAAAGAATGTGAAAGGTATGTTTTTGAAGTTTCTTCTTTAAACGTAGATATTGAGAAAAAAAATAAAGCAATCAATGATAAAGTAGCCAACAATTCAAAATTTGAGAATAACACTAATATGTTGAATAAGATATTAGAAAGTCAAAGATCAATGTCAGATAAGATAGGTATTAGATTTAAAAAAGAGAAAGAAGAGGCCATGAGTTTCACAAACAAGGAAAAAGGAAAGAGGTATGTTGAATCTCTTAAAAAAGAGGAAATAAAAAGAGAAGTTAAGATTACATAGGACATCACAAATAAAGAAGGTTGGAAAGAACAGAGCTACAAAAGACAATCAGGTCAAAGATACATAAATAGGTCCTATTTTTATGGTTAATATTTTTATTATAATGGATATGGTCATAAGAAAATAAAATATTGAAAAGGGGCTAACAATTTTATAAATAAGGAGAAGTAAATTCATATAGATTCAAGCAAAAGCCAAAACTCTTTTACTCTTCTATCATGATTTAATGAAGAGTCCATAATATGTTACAAGTATAACAACTTTAGACACATAGCTTGATAATGTAGAAGCATGTTTGAGTTATTCAAGAAGGACCAGAGTTTTAAGGCTCCATTTATCAAGAAGAAAGTTGTTCATGGCAGGAGAAACAACCTAAAAAATCTATGTTAGTGTAGAAAACTTTGCACGTAAGAAATGAAGAAAAGCCATGGTTCATTAACAATGGATGTCTGAGGCACATGATAGGAGACAAAATAAAGTTCATAACCTTGAATAAGATCAATGGTGGCATAGTGAAATTCAAAGATAATACTACTACCAACATTTCCAAAAAAGGTACACTAAGTTTGGATAATCGTAGAACTAAAACTGAAATTTTTTTGTATATAGAAGGTCTTAAGCATAATCTTTCGAGTGTAAGTCAAATATGTGATTAGGGGCACACACTAAAGTTTTATGTAGAAGGTTTTGAAATTAGGATAAAATATTTAGATGTGTTGGTTGTAGATGCTTAGAAAATAGGCAATAATTTATATATGTTATTAGAAATCAAAGGTCAAAAAAATTGTTTGATTCAGATTGAAGAAAGTTAGCTATGGCATAGGTGAATGTGACACATAAATTTTGATAATCTTGTCAAAATTAACAAGAATTAAGTAGTCAAAAATATTCCAAAGATTAAAAATCTATCTAACACACTTTGTGAACCTTGTCAGCATGGGAAGTAGGCTAGAAGGTGGTTCAAAACAAAAGAGTACTCGACCACTCAGATGCTAGATCTTGTTCACACTGATCTATGTGAACCTATGATAACTTAAAATACTATGGGTGAGAAATATTTCATGTTTCTTATTCATGATTTTTCATGTATGACTTGGGTAATGTTTTTAAATAAAAAACCAAAAGATTTCAGACATTTCAAAGTATTCAAAGCATTAGTTGAGAATGAAACTAGTTTGAAGATTAAGTGTATAAGATCAGATTAAGGAGGAAAATTCATGTTAGATTAGTTTATTGAGCTTTGTGTAGATCATGGAATAAAGAGACATTATTCAATAGCTATAACTCTATAGCAAAATGGAGTAGTTGAATGGAGAAACATAATAGTTTAGAAGATGGCGAGGACAATGCTAAATGAATCCAAGATACCAAATAAATATTGGAGAGAGGTAGTTATTAAAATAGTTCATATTTATAATAGATATTTATTAAGAATCAATAGTGATAAGTCTCCTTATGAGCAATGGAAAGAAAAACTAACAACAGTTGATTATTTCAAAAAAATTAGTAGTAAATGCTTTATAATGAGAACCGTTGAAAAATATGGTAAGTTTGAATCCAAAGTAGATGAAGGAAGGTATATTTCTTAATTATTCTTTCAAAAGTAAAGCTTATAAATTTTATAACAAAAGAACTAAGAAAATAGTTTAAAGTGCAAGTGTCAGGATAGAAGAAGATGGAACACAAAGAATCAGTGATCCAATAGACATTCCTAAAATCATTAAAGAGGAAGATTTTGAAGAATCAGATGAAGATGAGAAGAAGGAGAAAAAGGACACCAAAACTCCATCCAAATATGTCTAGATAAATCATAATGAAAGTGACATCATTGGGGACATAAATGAAGGAATTCACACCAAAAGAATGATGGCAAGTGAATCTAAGCAAGTTAATTTCTCTTTGTTATCCAAAATTTAGCCTAGAACGTTTTCAAAGCTAGACATGATAAGTATTGGGTTAAGGCAATGGATGAATAATTAAATTAGATAGAAAAGAATGATACGTGGGAATTAGTGCCTAGACCAAAAAATCACAATGTTATAGGAATAAAATGGGTTTATAGAAATAAGTTAAATGAAAATGAAAAAGTGACCAGGAATAAAGAAAGATTAGTATGTAAAGGATATGCTCAGATTGAGGGAATATATTTTGAAGAAACTTTTTCACCAGTGGAAAGGCTAAAGGCTATTATAATGTTTCTTGCATATGTAGTGTTTAAAAATTTCAAAGTGTTTCAAATGAATGTCAAATGTGCCTTCCTAGATGGGAATTTAGAAGAAAAGGTATACATTGAGTAGCATGAGATATTTATTCTCTCAATTATTAGTAGCCATATATGTAGATTGAAGAAAGGACTGTATGGATTAAAACAAGCTTCCAGAGATTGGTATGCAAGACTTGATAAGTACTTTTAGGATCTAAGTTTCAAGAGAGGATTTGATTATAGTAATCTCTACATCAAAATAGAAGGTGAGCATCAATTTATTGTTATGGTATATGTTGATGACATCATTTTTGGAGGAAATATTGAAATGATGAAAAAATAATTCTCTAATAATATGCAAAAATAATTTGAGATGTCTATGCTTGGAGAATTGTGATTTTTCTTAGGATTGCAAATATTTCAATCAGATAAAGGAATTTTCATATCTCAAAGTAAATATGCCAAGGAAATGTTAAATAAATTTGGTTTTGAGGATTGTGCACTAGTTTTCACACCAATGTGTATAGGAAATAAGGTGAGCAAGGATGAAGATTCACCTATTACAAATCAATATTTGTATAAATCTATGATTGGTAGTCTTTTATATTTGATGGCATTGAGGTGAGACATCATGCATGTAGTAGATATAGTTGCAGGATATCAGTTGGATCCAAAAGATAGTCATGTTTAGTTGGTGAAGAGAATATTCAGATATATGAAGGGGACATTGAATTATGGATTGTGGTATTCCATAGTTAGAGATTTCACTTTAGTTGCATATACAGATTCAGATTGGGTAGGTTTTTTGGATGACAAAAAAGTACAAGTGGAGGAGCTTTCTTCCTTTGTGATAGCTTAGTATCATGGTTAAGTAAAAATTAGAATTCATTATCATTTTCTATAGCTAAAGTAGAATATATTGCAGTGGTATTGTGTTGTACTCAAGTGCTTTGGATGAAGCAAACTTTGGAAGCTATCAAGGTAAATATGATGAACCTATTTCTATTTTTTTGTGAAAACACAAGTGTTATTAATATTTCAAAGAATCCAGTGATGGATTCAATAACAAAACATATTCCCATTATATATCACTTATTGAGAGACCAGGTTACATATCAATAGGTTAAGTTGAAAAATATTAGTAATATAGATCAGATTGTAGATATTTTCATAAAGGCACTACCAAAAGACACATTTTAGTATCTATGGGAGAAGTTGGGAGTAATTTATTTTACTTCCTACCATTGAGGTTCATCATCAGTTGAGGGGGAGCTAAGTGTTATCTCTAGGTAGGCCCTTTACCATTGATTTCAAAGGGGGAGAAGAAAAAAATTAGGTATAGGTACAGGTGTAGTAATAGGTACAAGGAATAGGTACAGGCTGTGATAGTAAGGGGGAATTATTGTATGTTTTTTGAAAGGTAGTATATGCAGATTTTAGGATGTGGAAGTTTCAGTTTGAGGTTGCCATCAATGATAAAGGGAGAGATTATTGTAAATATTGTCATTGATGTCAAAGGTCTAAAATTATTGGTGATAAAGGCCCCATTCAATTTAATGGTGTTTTTAATATTCATATCTTGGATAATGTGTGTTAATATTTATTTAATATTAATGAATATATTTTTAGTTGCATATAATTCAAAAGAGGGCCCATAGAAAAGTCAAAGAGTCACGGAGTAAAAGACAAAAGAGGAATGGGATGCATTTTCTCATGAAGATTCATCTTGAGGAATTCCAAGAGTCACCATGTGAATACAAAAGAGGGTATGACACATTTTTCCATGAAGGGACACTTTGAGGAATATGAAAAATCACATAGATAAAGACAAAAGAGGAAAGGATGCATTTTCTTATGAATGGTCACCATATGACTTTTCAAATGCAAGGATATGAAGGCTCATGCAATTTTGGCACCATTTTCCATGAGGATTGAAGGGTAACAAAGGGTGAATGTCAAAGGCCATTTGGAAAGCTATAAATAAAAGCTTGAGAAGCCATTTGTAATATACAAAAGTGTTCATGGTTTTTATTTGTTTTTAAAGAGAGAAAAGCAAGAGATATTGTAGAGTTATATCATGTGTTGAGTAAGCAACATTGAGACATGGTTATGATTTATACACAAGAGGTTTTGGTGCTCTTATGGGTTGGTTCTCACAAATAGTTGATGTGTTGGTGCTTGACAAAGGAGTTGGTGCTCCTGCAAGTTGGTGCTTATGAACTTTGTAATTTTATTTGGTGCTCATTCATATACTTGAGATTGTTCTTCATGGTTTTTACCACTTTAAGTTTCCACATAAAAATATAGTGTCTCTCTCTCTTGTGTGGTGCATTTATTGTTTCAATTTTATTACATATCTTGAATGTGTGATTAATTGGTTAAAGAAAAGAAATCAGATCAATTAAAAGATACATAATATACTGATTAACCCCCCCCCCCTCTTAATATATTTTGTGCTTAACAGATATTACTTAAGGGTAGTTGTTCCTTTTGAAATAGGTGTTTCACTAAAGGCCTTTGGTTAGGAGGACATGATCAAGGTTTGTTAGTCTAAAGGAGTTTACTAGTCTCTTGTTTATAGTTTCTTATAGGATAAGTAGTCCATGTGTTGTAAGATGGAGAGTGGGTTTTATTCCTCATGAGTTTTTCCCCCAAGAAATATGTGTTATGTGTTTGATATTATGTATACATTACATTAATGAGATCTCTTGTTAATGTTACTTGATCAAGTTGATATATGTTGTTTGTATAATAATTTAAAAGGATTTGAATTAGGATTGAAATAGTTGGCCTCACTTATTCACCCCCCCCCCCTCAATGATTATACCTATAACACTTCCCCTTAAGATTTATAGATAATTGGAAGGATGTCAGTGGGCATTTAATCTCATCCATTAGGAATAAATTTTGAAAATATTGAACCCAAGATAAGAATGGCCTAGTCTAGAAAGAGCTTGAGTGGATAATTGTTTTAGATATTTCCATACAAGATCTTGACAACCTCAATAAGAATATCAAAGATACCCACATTTTATTTGATCCCAAATAATATATGATGATATGGAAAAAAGATTATTTTGGTGATTACTTAGTTAAATTGAGCTATAACCTTGAACTAGAGTTTCAAGGGTGTGGCATAGTGCCTCAAACTTTTAGACAAAAACTTAATACCTAAAGTCAACATCTTTTTTTGGCTCGCAAGCCAAAAAGAATCCTCACCATTGATAATTTCAATAAATTAGGGATGTAAATCCCCAATAGATGATGCCTTTATAAAAATGAATAATAAATGGTCAAGCATATATTCTTGAAATTGTATTTTGGTGCCAACATCTTTAATTTTTTAGAGAAATTAAATTCAGTGTGGGTCTTCCCTAACTCTATTTTGGTTCTTATTTTGCAATGAAATCCCCCTTAGAAACTTTTAATCCTATAATTGATTTGGAGGATCACATAACCCAAAACTTTTTGGGGTATATGAAAAGAGGTAAATGACCAAATTTTCAGAAAAAATTGGTAGTCTCAAATTGGTGTAGCTCAAAATCCAAGGGGCCATCAAGGAAAATTAGTTTGATTTTCCTCCAAAAATAAGGTGGTATAGGAGGAGGTTGGACATCACATATTTTCTCCATGGAACCTTAAAATCCCAATTTATCAAGGCTATCTATAGATGATCTTTATGGATTATATATAACCTTAGTATTGTACACTTGAAAAACTTAGACCTTGGTTATTCATCCCAATTCTAGACCTTGCCCACTTTTAAAAGTCTAGTCTTACATCTAATCTATCATGTGACCTTTGGCCTATAATCTTACTCTAACTAGTCTTATGTTGATGACCTAGGTCCTACATCTTTCCCAAAATGCTTAAAATGTACTTATATTCCATATCTTCAATTTTTGAACTTGTACCTAGTTTCTTACTTCCTGGACACTAATGTCTAGAACATATACTAGCATCAATGTTAATGTCTTAACTTGACATAAGTGTCCAATGCCCTAAAGTCATCTATTTTTCAAATAAAATGTTTCCTAATGGTTGGCTTAAGTTATTTAATGTGATTTATTACTCCAAAGGTATTTATATAAATATAATATTAACCCTCATTCATTCCTCACTTAGAAAAAGACCAAAGAGACTTAGGTAACTTATGAAAAGCACTCTATCAAGAATTCACTAAAAAAACCTTCCATATTTCCATACCAGTCATAGGTATAACACATATACATGTCTAAAGTATTAAATGATAACCCCAAGAGCCTAATTTTTGAGGTTATAATCTAGTTCATTATTGTACTTATTTTACACATATTGCATGATTCACACATAAGACAACATGTAAGGGATAACTAAATGAGTATGAGGCCCTCTTCTAGAGTATTATCTATGTAGGTAGTGTTTTTTGATATCAAGATATTTGGGGTTATCTTGACACCATATGCCTACTAACCCATTTTTCCCCAAGGTCACCATGATGATGAAAAACTAGGGTTTTGAAAATTCATGAGGAGTGACAGTCCAAGATCCAGATCTGAATACACAAGAGTGAAGGTGAAGTTAAACCTAAAAGCATTTAGGTGTTCAAATATATTTTCAACAAGTATTCCATATAGGACACTTGGATTGAACCTAGACAATAGCATTAATGTAACCATCCTAGGGCAATGTTAGTGTGCACAACATCAAAAACATCAGATATTTAATCTAGTGATTGTTCTAGAACTATCTTCTAGAATATTTCCTAATTGTTCCAAATCCATCACTATGTTAGCATCATAACCAAATAAATATATTACTTATTTATCATTTTCATGCATATTTTACTTTCAATTTCTATTTTTATCCTATACTCAACATATTAAATTTAGTGTATGTTTATATCTAAATTTAGCACCTAGTTGTCCTCTTCTAGATCTAATTATCACCCTTGTGCATTGTTATTTTTATATTATTAATCCCTATTAATACCAAGGATAATATAATATATTATTTGAATTTACATTTAAAAATTTAGTGAATATGATCTTTGAACATCATTTATGCCCAAGCATACCCTATAGGATGCTTGTTACCTACTTTGTCCTAATATTTGTTTACTTCATACCTTTTATCATGGATTATATTTATTGATTTGATTAATATGATTATGAAACTATCCAGATTTATATAAAATAAGGGGTAAATAATGATTACTCATGTATCATTCTAGTTATTAAATCTTCTCAACTCAAAGCTTTGAATGGAAATAGCTACTATCCCTTTAATCAGGTCTATGATCCCACCATTTCAAGAGATGTATTGATCCATATTAAAAAATATAAATATCCTTTACCCATATTTCTTGCACAGTCATCATATGATTTTTGTCTTTGATATTTTTAAAAGTATGGATACAAAGGCTAAGGATTG
The DNA here is from genome assembly GCA_037957365.1 of Torreya grandis. Taxonomy (NCBI): domain Eukaryota; kingdom Viridiplantae; phylum Streptophyta; class Pinopsida; order Cupressales; family Taxaceae; genus Torreya; species Torreya grandis. The sequence continues at coordinate 123,220 of JARHVA010001307.1, read as the reverse complement.
GGTAAACATGATAAAGGTATAGTTCAACCTATTATTCCTAAAAATAATATATCTTGAAAAGGCTTAGGATTTTCAAAAAAATACATGAAGTCCTAAGAACATAAGTCATCTAATCATGACCTTCATGAAAATTTTACCACATAAGTGAGTACATATGACCAAAAGTATCCTTCATTTGATTGCTAAAAATTTAGAAAAATGCATCAAGAAATTTTGAATGATTTACAAATAGCTTATAATGGGGACATGCCTTAAAAAATTAATTCACACCCCCATGATACCTACATTCCCAACCACTATTCCCCTTATAAGAAATAATGGTGCCCTCATAAATTTATTAAAAACAAATTATATACCAAAAGGGGGACCTCAACTAAATCTTACTCAAGATCAAACTATCATACCAAAGTACCAAAGTTAAAAGATCCCATACCAATACTAAAATATCCTAAATTTAATGATCATGAACTTGCACTTGTTATACATAAGTATGATGATACTCATATGTCTATATTTAGAAAAGGTGGGGGGTTGTAACCAATTATAAAAACTATGACAAACACTTAGATTCCCATGGAATACCTTGTCTATGATGACCACTATTATGGATCTTCAAAAGTAGGTTTTTATACTTCAAATGCAAATGGCTCTCCATAAAAATCATGCACAAATAGTTTCCTTCAATATAAACCTCTTTAAAAATATATACTTGAATATACTTATCCACAAGATTTTGAATTATGATATTTACTTCTATTTTTGAGATACAAGGACCAATTCAACCACATGATTAACTATGTACATTCTTTTGGTCGATGGGCACAATATTACAAACTATTTCTCAAGGTTTTCCATTTGAGTATCACCGATGAGGCTCGAAATTGGTTATATAGTTTACCAAAGGGTTACTTAAATACTTTATTACAATTGTAAGATGCATTCTTCATGGATTTCAATATTAACAAGGTGCCAAATTTTACCTTACAACATTTTCACAATTTCAAACAATGTCATGGTGAATCCCTTCAAGATCATACTATTCAATTAAAAATTACATCTTGTGAGCTAGAATTTAGACCCTAAGAGTTGGAATTGTGATTTAAATTTAGTAGAGGCATTCTTTCCCTAATAAAGGAAAGTGTAGTTCATAAAAAATATGAGTCATTTACCCATTTATATGATGATGTGCATATATATGCTTACTTCATAATTACTCATTCAATAGAACTTAACATATCTCCCTCCAAAAATAAAGGTTTTATCCCTCACACAAATCATGGAGATAACTTACCTAAGGAACATTATGAACAAAAATGTGTTAATAATAATATTTATATGATGGTTTTAAAATGATACTTAACATGGGTCCAATCCAAGGTCCACATCTTATGCAATAACCTCAAAATGAACAACACAAAAGGCATCCATGCCAACAAGATTTTAAAATTACCTTATTCATGGGCAGTGATTATTTTTGGCATAACCATATTGATCCTACACAAGTAAAAACTACGTGAAATGTATGATTCATATAAAAAATTGGCTTAAATATAACAAACTTACAAAATAAATGAGGTTGGAAAGACTCCTTCGGCAACATACTAATACCAATTTCTTGTGGCCCTAAATTAATTCAAACACAAGTTTAGGTTATGCCTACCACATCATATGCACTTATATTAATAACTCTTTGTCTATACCAAATGGAATAAAAAAATAATCAAAATCAGCAAGGTTTTTCATTTCCTTATGAAGTTAAATTAATACATATTCCAAATGATATCATTACTTATTGTACAACACATGCAAAATGTGAGGAGGATTATGTTATGTACCTTTTCAACATATTCAATCATTTTGAAATAATGTAAAATATCGAAATTAATATTGTCAAAAATCGAGTCGGGAAGATAATTTTCATCGTATATTGGATGAGATCATAGAGTGGTCTCTTCAAATATTCCAAAAATACAAAAAAATGAAAACATTAAAACATCAAAAAATAATTTCAACACCTACATCTTTTATTCACTCTTTGGCATCTATGTGTTATTTATATGTTGATGGATGACATACTTAGTTAATCCTACTTATAAATGTTTGTCACAAATCTACTTGAGTGTGATATAGGTATACACAGATATATGATCTATTCCTATTTTGGATGTTTGGATTTCCCTCTACTCATGTCATGTGGACATTGGGGAATTTGCTTCTTTGATCTTGATAAACATAGGTTATATAGTTTTATTATCATATTTAATTATCATGTTTAAGCTTACATATGTACCTACACATGCCTTTAACCATTATTATATCTTACACAGGGTACTTGATATGTTATACAATTGACATTTTTTCCTAAAAAACTTGATCCATGGGCTACTATGAAATATTTATGATGATTTCTTATAATTTTACTTTATGAACTTATTTGAGTGTCTTACCTTGCTATTGTATGCCTTGTTCGATCATTTTAATATGTTCCTTTGATTGAATACACTATGCTTATGTATGTTTTCAATGACATTTACATATGTCATTATTTATTGTATAAACATTTGAATATATCATCATTGCTTTTACAAACATTTGACTAAGTCATGTTCCTTCGATTATGTAACATCTAAACATGTCCCTTATTTATAGTATCCTTGGACCATTTCATTTTGACTTGATTTTGAGTGCTCTTATGTGTGTGCTTATTTTCTTATTGAGTTTGTATTGTTACTATCTAGATGATTACATGATCCTTATCATACATATTAGGCCTTCATGTGGTCTCATTTATCCTATGTACTTCAATTTTATATCTATTTATACATGTTCCTTCTATATGTTACATGGTTATATTCATAGATTATAAATTTTTCTTATCATTTTGAGGTGAGGTAACTACTAGTTCTTATCTTTCCCTCAACTCAAAGGGAAGGAATATTTGTGAGGGCATGTCATAGAGGCATGTTTTCCACACTTGACATAGTTTATAGATTCAATGGGGGCATGCTTTGGAAGCATGTTATCCACACTCATTCAGTTTATGGTAATTATATCAATTTTTAGTTCAATGGAGGCATGTAATATGGGAATGGATTCCACACATTCATAGTTATTAGATTTAATGGGGGTATGCTTTAGAATCATGTTCTCCACACCTATTCAATATTGGCATCTCTATATTATAGTAGGGGCATGTTTTGGAAACATGTTATCCACATTGGTAATTATATCAATTTTTAGATTCCTCCATACATAGTCAAGGAAAGCTTTATAAGCATGTTATCCACACTTACATAGGTTTCTAAATTGGCCAAAACACATAATTATATGATTTATATTCATAGTTATGGCAATATTTTATACATTATTACAATTATTAAAGATAGTTTCATCATGATACATATCTAAAGTTCATATGTTATGAAATTTACACTTAATATTACAAAATTCAAATCAGTTTCATATTCCAAAATTATTTTAGGGACTATTACCACATCATAAATGTTTTTGTACTGATACGCCACAAACTTTTATGGAATTTATTGAGCCAATATACTATATTAGTTGGTTCAGTTTTTGGTATGGTTGAGGTGATTAACTCACTCAATATTACCAAGTTTTTAGGTTAGAATTGATTTTATCATCTAGCCTCACTAGGTTATAAGTATTTTTGGGTTGCATGATTGAGCTACTCTCTCTCTCTCTCTCTCTCTCTCTCTCTCTCTCTCTCTCTCTCTCTCTCTCTCTCTCTCTCTCTCTCTCTCTCTCTCTCTCTCTCTCTCTCTCTCTCTCTCTCTCTCTCTCTCTCTCTCTCTCTCTCTCTCTCTCTCTCTCTCTATTCCCTTAGATATATGCACTTTAAATAGTTATCTATATTTGTCCTAATCTCAATTTCAGAGCCTTATAATGATACATCTTTTTTAAATCAACCTGCCAATATACAAGGTAGCTACATCGACATGTGGGTGTACTCATAAACCATATTTTTTAAATTTCAATTTATTTCAAGTACTTTCAACCCAAATTATATGCACTAATTATATACTATAACATGATCTTGGTTTCAATTTATTCACAAAAAAAGCACTTAAGTTGGGCACATACAAAGACAAGGTGTGTTATACACACCCAAGTACACATTCTTTTTTTAAAACTAGAAATTTCATTACTATATTAAGGGGGTAATGTAGATTATATTTATGTATTCTATATCACCTCAGTCTTGTACACTTTTCAAAATTAGACCTTGGTTGTTCCTTACATTTATAGACCTTACCCACTTCTGAAAATCTCACATCTACTTTATCTTATGCCCCTTGGCCTATATCTCTTAGTATGACCAATATGATGTTGATGATCCAGGTCTTCTATATTTTCCATAATGCTTAAAATGTACTTATCTTCCATTTATTTAAGTTATAAACATTTACCTACTTTATTTCTCCCTAAGCACTAACATCAAGGATAGACACTAGCATTAATGTTAGTGCCCTGACCCAATACAAGTGTTCAGTTCCCCAAAGTCATCTATTTTACAAATGAAAACATATCTTAATGGTTGGCCTAAGTTATTTAATGTGAGTTATTACTAAAAATGAATTGATATAAATATAATATCAACCCTCATTCATTCCTCACCTATAAAAATACCATTGAGACCAAGGCAACTTATCAAAAGCACTCTATTAAGCATTAGATTGAACAAAGCTTCCCTATTACCATACCAGTCATAGGTGTAACACACCTATACATATAAGTACTAAAGAGGCATCCTAAGAGCTTTATTTTCAAAGTTACAAGCTAGGTCATGGTTATACTTACTTTGTACATATTTCATGATTCACACATAAGACAACACATAGGGGATAACTACATGAGTCTGAGGAACTCTTTTTTAGTGTTGACTATGTAGGAAACACCCTCTAATAATGGGGTTTTTGGGGTCAACTCGACACCAGGTGCCCACTAACATATTTTTCCCCAAGGCCACCATGATGATGATGAACTAGGATTTCATAAATTCATGAGTTGTGATAGTCCATGACCTAGATCTAAATGCACTAGAGTGAAGACAAAGTCAAACTTAGAAGCATCAAATTTGTCACATATCTTTTCAATAATTATTATATACATGACACTTATGTCAAACCCAAATACTATCATTGACACAACAATCCCAAGATGACATTAGTGTCTAGAGTGTTAGAAGTGTCAGATCTTGAATCTAATGACTATTCTAGAACTATATTTTAGTTTTTTTTCCTTCGTGTTCTAGATCCACTAATGTGTTATCATCAAAACCAGCTAAGTATATTACTTATTTTTCATTTACATGCATATATTATTTTTACATTCAATATTTATCCTATACTTAGTATAATAAATTTAGCGTATGCTTATATCTAAGTTTAACAATCAATTGGCTTGAAGTAGATCTAATTTTCACCCTTGTGCATTGTATTTTTTATTTTTTTAACTCATATTAACACCAGAGATAGGATAATCCCCCTTATCAAAATTTAGGGTTTAACACTATCCAACTATCAACAAGGATAGGATCCATGTTAAGTGGACTAAACCCTCAGAGGGATGGTGCAAAGCTCAATTTTAACAGAGTTACAAAAGGGAACTTGGGACCTATTATGGGGAGGGGTTATTAAAGACTAGAATGGTGATCTCATGGATAACTTTTTAGGGGGTATGGGTTCCCAAACCAACACATATAGTCATGTTTACTATCTATCTCCTTCCAACCAGCTGAATCCACTCCCAATTTTGATCCTACAAGTCCACCTCATCCCTTTGCCATTTATTCCTAAACCTACCATTAAACCAATCATGAAACATAGGGATCAAGGTGAAAATGAGCATATTACATTTAGAATTCATAGATTCAGGCCTATCAATTTTAATGACATGGAAGTTTATCCTAATGAAGTCTTAATTGAAGTAAGGAAATGCCTTCCAAAGTTTTAGGGGAAAAATGCAGTGAGTGGTAATCAACACCTAAGGCCTTTCCACAATATCATTAAGGATTATGATAATGTGTGCATTAAACTATTTATACACACATTAGAATAAGATGCTTGTGAATGGTTCAATACCCTTCCTCATGGATGCATTGATTCATGGGAAGAGATGAATAATGTTTTCAAAATTTAATATGGTGATATAATTGATCCCAAGTTTCTTTTGGTAGAATTTGAGAACATAAAAAAGAATCCTAATGAGTATGTGTTGGACTATAATACATAGTTCAATAAAGTTATGATGTGTCTACCCAAAAGCATCAATCCTAGTGATACAACATGCTTGATAAAATATTGTGATGCCTTTGATAATAAGGTTGCATACTACTTGAGGGACAAGGCTCCCACTAACCTACAGTTGGCATTCAATATGGCCATCCAAATTGAGAATAACTTAAAGGTTGTGGGAAAGCCCATGAATAAGTGGAATGATCTAAAAAAATTTAATCCATAAAAAAAATAGTCCATAAACTACGAATCTTGAGGAGAGTGGTAAAACTTTGACCTTTGTTGTCAAAGAAATGTCATACAAGTTAGCTAGAGATGATAAGGGGATCCCTCATGTGTCTACTAGATAAGAAAGGCCTATAAATCTAAATCAAACACAAATGGAGACTACTTTCCATAATCTATGTAATGATAAAGGGAAGAGGTTTACATATGAAGAAAGAATGGACATAAATCAAAATAGAGGGGTTGGAAAAGAAGTGCCTGATCTATTGAATGCCAAAGTGAATACGGTGAATTCTAACATTGATATTGATTATTGATTGGTGTGATAAGTACTTCCTTTCACATCCCCCATGTGATTAAATTGAACTAATTGATGAGTATGTATATGAAATTGAGTCTACATCATATGATGATGAGATCTTGATGTTCAATTGTCAAAACCCCCAAATCAAATTGAATGCCTCCATAGAATTGTTGAGTGTTATTACTATTGATCAATTTTGGAGTGGGGTCTAAAATGTAAGTGTCCCAACTCCTAAATTTTATTGTGATGTTAATATGGCATAAGCATGTGAATTAACCATTCATGATTTTTATCTATTACATTATATTATGATCAAAAACTATGATGGGGTAATTTCATCAAGTGAGGACAAGTAACTACTAATCAATGCAGTAATTACCTAAGAGGAGTATCACTTGAGAAGTAAATATTAGGTTGTTACTCCTTAAGACACTACCCTTATAAATCCAAAGGCATGAAATGGTAATAATGAAGCTTAAAAAACTATAGAAGTCCCTAATGCTTCCAAACTAGTACCCATTTCCTAGGTTGCTAAGCCTAGAGGTGCTCCTACTAAAAATAAAGGACCTTTGCTATCTAGTATTCCTAAGGGTGAAAATGATGTTAAAAAAAACCACCTTTAAAGGTTGCTATTAAAAATGCAAAATCATCCCATCCTACTCTAATTTAGACATTAAGGGATTACATCCTAGCTTAAGGAATTATTATCCTTCCACCAAATACTCTTCCTCAGTATATCATATATGATATGGCCCATGTGTTGAGCCAACTAAAAAATCACTGTGACACTTGTTAAATTATTGAGAATACCTAAACATAGGAAGAGGAAATTTGGTGAGAATTTAGCTATAAATGAAATTGAGATACCCCAAACACCCCCAAAAAGTGATGAAAAATCTAAAGAAGTTGTTGAACCTATTCCAAAAGTTTATTTAGGGAATGCATTGGTAAAAGGTTAGCTAAATGTGGATCTATTTTATACAAACCTATTGATCAATGGTATGATTATTCCTAATTTTATGTTTGATTATAGTTATTATTACAATGTGATGCCCTTGGGTGTCCAAAATGATTTTGGAGTGAAGATTACATCAAATTTTGGCAAGTGTTACACCATAGACCCATGAGAGGTTCTAGTTGTTGGACAAGTCAAGGGGTTGGTAGTGTAGTTAGAAGTGCATCTAGATAAGTATTTTAATATGGACATGGTGGTTGTAGAATACTCACCTAAGTGGGGGATGTTGTTTTCATGTAAATGGGCTACTAGCATGGGTGGAAGCATACAGATAGACTTGTCTTATGCCATCATTCCATTAGATGGTGAGATGGTTAAAATTTATAGAGAGAAAAAAATAATACATTTAATTGAATATCCAAAACATTCTCTCAATGAAGTGTTGTACATGGATATTGACTTGGATGATTTATTGGTAATGTTGATGCTAATAAATATCCTATTGCTCTTGATGTTGAACTTGATAGTGAAGGTGCAGTTTGGAAGATGTGTTTTGATAGGGCTTGTTCTAATCTTGGAAATAGAATTGGGGTTATCTTCTATGCCCCCAATGGTAAGTGATTAAATTTTTATTTTCATCTATCTTTTGAGTGAAAAAATAATACTTCTGAGTATGATGTACTCTTCATGGGTCCATGGATTACTCATGAACATAGAATTAAAAGCTTGATTATTAAGGGTGATTCTTATCTAGTGGTAAAGTAGGTCCACAATGTTTATGTCATAAAAAATAAAAGGTTAAAACAATAACATAATGTTGTTTGGGATTTTCTTAAAGTATTTGATGCATTCAAAATTTGTTATCATGATATAAGTTTCAATGAATAAGTTGACAAACTTGTAGGGTTAGGTGCTTAATTTGATATAATAAATGTGATCCCTCATTGTCAACATCAGGTGGAGGTTTGTATCAAGCCTTCAGTGCCAAAAAATATTCATCATTGGAAAGTGTTTGATGATGATGATCAGATCATAAGGTTTATAAATTATTAATTTGAGTTTTATGATCAGCTCATAGACTTTGAATCTATGGTTCAGGTTTGTGATGGGAAGTAAACCTTGTTTAGCAAAGATGTTATTCAGATGAAGACAAAAACACTCTCTAAAGGATTGGTAAGTTTAGAAGCATATTTTTATGGAGTTGATAGAATCAAGTTGAGAGACTCATTTGTCTCAAAAGATGTGACTGAGTGTAACTTGGGTTCTCATGAGAATCCAAGAAACATTTGGTTGGGTACTCACCTAAGTGTAGCTAAGAAGAAAGTTTACATGTAGTTGATAAAAAATTACTAAGATTGTTTAGCATGGTCTTATTTTGAGTTGAAATCATATAAGGAATATTTTTTCCAAAGTGTCATCCCATTGTAGCCTGATAGTAAATGTTTCAGGTAGAAATAAAGGCCTATTAACCCCATCTTGGCCACTAAGATGCAAGATGATTTAAAGAAGCTAAGGAATGGTGGTATTATTTAGCCCATTAGGTATTCATCATGGGTTGAAAATTTATTCTCTGTATGAAAAAATAATGGTGACATCCACTTGTGTGTAGATTTATGAAATTTGAACAAGGCTTCTTTAAAAAATAATTATCCCCTACCCAATATGGAGAACTTGATATAGAGTGTTATTAGATCAGAGATGGTGTCCACATTAGATGGTTTCTCAAGGTATAACCTATTGAGTGAATATTTTGTCATCAACTAACTAAAGACAAAATGGGTATATCAACCACAACGTAATGAAATAAATATCTCCTCTCAGCAAGGGGAGGTTCCCTATAAACTACTATAGAATAATATAAACTAAAAATAAACTCAAGGGTGAAATCATACTATCCATTTCTCATTTTTCAAAAATTATATCCATAAAGTAAAGGAAAATCCTTGGGAAAAAAATGAATGCATTTCTCTTCTTTCAAAAATGATGTTCAGAAAACCAAAGGAAAACTTCCGAGGTAGTAACTGAATCCAAAAGAAACCCGTGAAAGCAAAAAGTCATTCGTCACTTCTCTTATCGATTTATGACTAAGATTACATCAGAATGAAGTGCAGCCCAAAGTATCCACTAAAAACTACAACAGAGTATAAGATCACAAAGGATAAAAGTAGTTCAAAGCCTTTCTAATACCCTTCTCACTAAAACACAAAAACACAAATTAAAGACAATTATAGCAGCACAAAGTCTCCATAATTAACTTTAAGACATCTCCCAGATAATTTCCATGCACTCTACTTATTTAATCAAATAGATGAGATAGTATTTAATAAAAAGACATAAGAACAATTTCCTAAATGATATAAGTTATTCCAACACAAAGTTTGAAAAGTCACCCACTTTCTCATTCATTTAAGAAAATATGATTTAAAATTTGAGCTCAAAGTCTCAAAAGGCATCTCAATTTGGGCAGATGTTTGCTTCTAATCACCAAAAAAAAGATATATATTTACAAAAGAGGTTCTCCATATTTATAGGGAGAGACCTTGAGGATTTAGAAAAGACTTAAATATTTTGACCTAGTCAAAGATAGGAGTCTTTATTGACTTTGGAATTTCCATATTTTTACATGTAATTACACATGACAAAAATAAATGTGCAAATTTCCAAATTAGTTACAAAAGTGAATTTAAATCAAATAAAAATTGATTCAATTTGTATCCTCAATCATCTTCATGTGAGCATCATACATGGAAATAGCTTCTTGCATCCTAATGTTATCTAGAGTAATAGTGTTCTTAAAAATTACCTTAGCTCTGACTAAGGCATATTTCACTTTTTTAATTAATTTTTCATGATTAGCTAATCTAGTCTTTAGATTATCCAGAGTTAACTAATTGTCTAGAATGTTATCCAAAGAGGCTACTGAGAATGTCCTTTCCTTGAATTATTTTTAGAGCATACCTTCAAATTCTTGAATCATTTCTTCTATCAAAATGAATTGGTTGTCTTGAGAGGTAAGTTTTCAAGGTATCTCCTCCAACTTATGCAATAGATTGATATCACTTTGTTCACCAAGGTCTCTTGAAGATTCAAGGTCACTGATCAATTTCTTAAGCACTTGAATCCTATATATCAATGCTTCTTTAGTTTCAGTGTAAGAGTCTATATCAATAATGATGCCAATTGATATTAGAGTGATTATTTTTAACTTCTTCATATCCATCTATTTTCTAAGATATTTATCCATACTTTCAATATCTTGAGAAATGATATTGATAAGATCATCTAGTTCTGCTCTTACTTTCCTCATCTCACTTGTTTTCTCAGACAACTCTATGAACAAGGAAATTCCTTTTGTATTCATCTTGTCCAAGTACTATTCAATTACTTTTCCCTTGAGATAGGTCCTTTCTACTTTCTGAATCATGGGGTTGTCTATGGAGATAACCTCTAGAGTCACTATTTCTAGAGTGAAATTAATTCTCCTTATCACTGTAGTCAATTGTTCTACCATTGCTTTATAATGATCCTTCACCTCTTTCTCTTTATTAAATTTCTAAATCATAATTTCCATGGCCAATTGGAAATCACTCTTAGCACCTTCATGAGTTATTTTACCTAACTCAACTTGAGAGATAGAGTAGTCATTTATATCAAAACTTTCAAGAGTTACATCCTGTGGAGGTTGTGTTATCTCTAAAAATTTGTGCCCTTTATCCCCAATCATCTTTGAAATAATCTTTGGCTTCTTGGGAGTGTTGACTTTTACTAGCACCATTTTATTGAAATCAAAGTCATTTGGGGAGATGACCTATTTTTTCTTTTAGGCATATAAGCTAACAACCAAGGTGGAAGCGCAGAAGCACTTACATTAGTATCAATATCCATTATTGGCATTATTGGAATCACACTTGCACCGATGGTGGAAATAATGGGTGGAGTATCAGTAAGAGTTACACAATCTACTCAATTATCGAAAGTAGAACTATCTCTGATATTAAAAGATGGAGATAAAAAATTGGGGATTAACCCTGAGGAAAGAAGAATATATCCATAAGTGCCTTGAGGGTCATAAAATATAATTTTGGAAGGAGAGGCTACTCCAGAAGAGGGAACACTGATTAGATAAATAATTTAAGGAGTTACAATAGGTGTGATAGGTGGGGAAGAAGAAATTCCTATTTCTAGCTACACACCCTCTCATAGAGATAGAGTTTACTTTTCCTATTAATCTATGAGTCTATCATCAATCTCCATTTGCTCCATTACTAGTTTTTCATCACTTTGCTTCTCAACCTCCATATCTATTGTTTTTGGCTCTTTTTCTATAACTTTATACTTCTTCATCACAAAGATGATCTTAAGCTTATGTGGCCTAGAAGAAGAAGGAACATCACTTTTATTCTATGTCCTATTTTCCACTCTTCTCCTTGTTTCCTCTTGAAATTCAGCTTATGATCTTGTGATGAACTCTTTTAGAGTGATTCCCTTATTTGCTAACCAATAATTGGTGTTTTCCAATATTGGTTTGAATCTTTTCCTTAAGGAAGTCAACTCCTTTTGTGACCATTAGATTGGGGGAAGAGGGGCATTGGTGACCTATTCAACATGGTATCTATCATTGATCAAATCAATTTTATCCACTAGACTTTTAGGGATATCAGTGAGTCCCAAATATTCTATCTACTCAAGAGACAATCTACTATAGTCCATCTTTTTGATGTCTTATGTTATCCTCAAATTGACCCAAACATATTCGATCATAGGCTCATGCAATTGGGTCTTCCTCCTAATTATATCCTTTACACCTCTATAGCAAAAATTTGGTCTCCTTTGAAATGATTCATGGCTACAAGTTGCATTTCAATCTCCATAACTCTAACTTTTTTAGTGGTCAACACTGAGAACCTGCCAATTTCAATCAAGAACCTAAAACTGCATTTCTTGAGTTCTAACTACTTATTATGTATGACAATAATTTGCCTACATAGCTCCATCAAGACCAATTTGTTTGAATAAAATCTTGGGAGCATATAAGGATGACCTTAGAAAAAGCCAACCTACAAGTAAAAAAAGAAGGAAATTGCAAGAACATACATCTAAAGTCATTCACAACTATCCAGGCTTCGTCTGACACTCTTTTCTATTCTAATTGGGGATCAAAGAGACACAAAAATACTACAAAGAAATCATCATTTACTCTCCTAAAATGATGGATAGAACCCTTCAACGTCAACTAAGAGTAATATTGATACACTGGTGTTGTCCTCTTATCTCCTTTTGATGTTAAACCTAGGAAGGTTCTCATCGATGCTACAATATATACCAGGTATGAAGTCATGTATAATTTGGAGGTGGTGGATACTTTCATCAATTGCTCATGTAGAGCATTATTAATTTGTTCTCCCCAGAAAATGACTTGTTTGCCTTAGAGAATAATATTAATGAAGGGGTACATCTATTCATGAAATAGTGATGAAGAAGGTAAACCTCTTACCCTGTTGAGAAGAGTAATCAAATCACTGAATTCTTCTATAAAGTCACTCCTTGGAAAGCTCCATGGCCACCTTAACAAGTTTTCCCTTGGAGTCTTGAGCCATCTATTATTGATTACTTTCTTCACTCTTTTGGGATCTTTGTCATATTCCCTTTGTGATTCAATGAAATCAAGCTTTAATACTTTAGTGGCAAGAGGACACATAAACACTTTGTCGATGAACTCAGGGTCTAGTCTAATCACCACATTACCACCAGTGTCTAACATAGACCTAGTATCCTTATTTTAGAACTAAGTGCACTGGAGAATGAACTCTATGTTGTGAGCCACTATAGGAAAAGAAGATAGCAGATGAATATTTCTCTCGATTATCTTCTTCATTTCATGGCTAAGATTGCTTGATCTAGTTATTTCCATGAACTCAGCCATATCCACGTGATCGATCTCTGTATCTCTAATGTCATCAACATTAGAAGTAATAAAGGTGATTGGAAAAACACCTTAATACTTATACTTCATTATATTTAACTTATTTGGAGAAACCTCAGTCATCTAGAAGAGCTTTTGTTAAAAGGGCATCGATGAAGGACCCTTGAGAGAAACTAAAACAAAAATCATGATCATGCAATTAGGGGAAATATTGCTAATCTGGGAAAACAACATGTTGGTGATCAAAACCATGAGAATGCACTTGAAAAGGCTAAAGTATGAGAAGGATAGAAAGTCAAAGGAAAGTGGGCTTAGAAAAGTGAAAATTCAAAATTTCCCAGAGTTTAGATTTCTAAGAAAATGTCTGCAAGGGCGGTAAAAATTACCGCCCTTGCATATGAAGGCAGTGTCGGCAGCAAAAATCACTAACTTAACACATTGAGGGAAGGTCAGGTTATGCATAGGTGGTAATTTTTGCTGCCCTTGCATGTTGACTTTGTGCAGGGGCGATAAAAATTGTCGCCTATGCATATGGGGTGAAAAACATGTGTAAGGGCGGAAATTTTTGCCGCCCTTACATAAATGGCAATGGATTTGTGTAATGACAGTGAAAACCACTACCCTTACACAAATTAATTTAGTTTGATGTAAGGGTAGTGAAAATCACTGCCATTACATGTATGGCAATGGATTTTGGTTATTTTGAGTTTTTAACATCCCATCGAGGATGAGAGGGAGGGAGAAAAAGAAGAAATATAAAACCTAAAAAGCAAAAAGGGAAAAACTAAAAAAAATTAAAGAAAAGAGAAAGAACAAAAATGAAAACCTAGAAACAAAAGATGGAAAAAATGAAAAATCTACCTGGTAAATCAAAATCTTACGCTTGAAGCTAGAAAATTTGTGATCCCACTCGTTCACACGGTCGATTTGTTGCAGGGAGGGGGAACAGACAACCTAGAATAATCAAAATGAGGCTCAAATCAGCATTAAAAATGTTAAAAACTAACGTCACCCACTCAGCATGTGTGGTCATAAATGTTTCACATGAAAACTAAGGTCATGTAGGGGTGGTGATTTTTGCCACCTTTGCATGATGATGCGCAAAATATGCAAGGGCAGTGAGAATCACCACTCCTACATGAAAGGGATAAAAATGCAAGGGCAGCAATTTTTTCCATTCTTTCATGGAGATATGTAAGGGCGGTGAAAATTTCTGCCTTTACATGGAAATAGAAACCAACATGCAATGGTAAAATAAATGTTGACCTTGCATGTAAATAAAAAAAACACTAACTCCTTGAATTTTATCAAAGTTTTAGCATTTTGATCCCATCAAGACCACAACAAATTTCAATTTTTTTGAGAAATCATGATGAGGGAAGGTCGAGAAATTTTCAAGGATGTTATTTGAATATACTTGAGAATAACAGAAACTTGTCTCGAACAACAAGCTTAGAGTGAAGAACATGAAATAGACAAGTTTCGTAGGGGTTGTCCATCAAAATAAGCATAGCTAATTTTGGGAACAACATAACCAAGTTATGGTGAAAGAATTCAAAAGATCCAAGACTGTATTTACAATGCCTTGGGGCACATATGTATATATGAGGATTCCTTTCAGATTAATGAATGTTGGTGCAATGTTTCAGTGAGCTATGGACATTGATTTTGTAGGGGTGATTAATAAGTTTATAGTTATGTATTAGGATGATATAATTATATACTCCAAGACTAGAAAATAACATTTGGAACATCTAGAGAAAATTCTTATTATATGTAGGGAGTTTGGCATTTTACTTAATCCAAAGAAATGCCACTTTGGAGTACAAAATTCCAAGTTGTTGGGACATATAGTGTCCAAATATGGTGTCATGATTGACCTTGAGAGGGTATAATCCATTGAAAATTTCCTATCCTATAGTCCAAGAAGGGAATTCAATCTTTCTTTGGACAAATCAATTTCATAATGAAGTTTGTGTCTATTTTTTTAGATATTACTTTACCTATTACTTTTATGTTGAAGAAGGACCAAGCCATTAAGTGCAAGGAGAAGACCATGCATGCATTCGATGACATCAAAGGAGCTTTAAAGTTTTACCCTATTTTGGCTAGCCCTGATTACACTAAGCCATTTTAGATATTCTCTTTTTAATCATGCACTACTATTGCTACTATTCTTTTGCAAAAGAATGAGGATGGTCACAAACAGCCAATATATTTCTTTATCAAAGCTATGCAAGGTGTTGAACTAAAATACACCATCATGGAGAAATAAACTTTTTCTCTTTTGAATGTTTTTAAAAAATTTGGGCCTTATATTATGAGTTTAAAGATTATTTTTTATGTCCTGCATACCATGGTGAAGGACATCCTGACTCAGACTAAAGTATTCAACAAGAGATGCAGGTGGGTCAAAAATTTGTAAGAGTATGACATGGATATTTAGCGCACAAATTTATTGCAAGGGATGGGTCTAGCCAAGCTTATGGCTAAGACAAATTTTTGAATTATTGAGGTAAACATTATTACTCTTAATGTTGATGATTCTTTGAGTCAATTTAACATGTCTCCATGGTATAAATATATTGTTTGATACTTTCAAAATATAAAATATCTCTCTAACTTTGATAAGAATCAAATAATAAATCTCAATCTTATTTCCTAAAAATACCTCTTGACTAAAAATGGACTAGCATGGAATAATCTAGATGGGGTTTTCCTAAGATGTGTGCTATAAGAATAAACTACTAATCTAATTGAAGACTTCCATAGTGGAATATGTGGTGTCCATTTTGTGCCTAAGGTTATAGTTCATAAAATTATAAGATCTAGTTATTGATAGCCATCATTGTTTAGGGATGTTGCTCAAATAATCAGAAAGTGTGAGAAATGTTAGCACTTTACTGGGAGGATGAAATCTTTAGGTTCTCTTCCCTATAGCCTGTGATGATTGAAGGCCCATTCAGACAAAGGGGAATAGATTTCATTGGAAAAATTATTGATTCGTTAAATGATATAAATAGATAGATACTAGTTATAGCTAATTACTTCACCAAATGGGTTGAAGCGGTCCCGACCAAGAAAGCAACACACTAGGTAGTTATAGATCTTTTATTGAATCAGATTATTTGTAGATTTGGTGTGCCTATCAAATTTATTTTTGATAATTCCATGAGATTCAAATCTAAACTTTTAGTGGCATTATACAAAGAGTATGGGATTGAAATGACCTATGCTTCCAATTACAACCCTCAAGGGAATGGGCAAGAAGAATCTAATAACAATAACTTACTCAAAATCATTAGATAAACATTAGAAGCAAATAAGAAGTGGGGTGAACAACTGAAGTTTACCTTATGGGTTAATGAGATTATGCCTAAGAGAGATTAAAAAAAAACCTTTTGAGCTTGTTTATAGAGATAAAGTAGTTTTTCCTATGAATTTTTTGTTGCCAACTTATCAGCTTATGCAATAACTAGAGGATGATGAGCAAATTAATCACTATGAAAGCAAGATGAACCAAATTATTGAGCTTGATGAAATTAGAAGGCAAGATCATGAAAAACACCTCAAATTTAAGGAAAAAATAAAGAATATATTTGACAGGAAGGTCACTCCAATAAATTTCCAAGTAGGTGATATGGTTCTACTTTGGGATAATAGGCACGAGGAGAAAGGTAAGCATGGCAAGTTTGATGACTTATGGATGGGTCCCTATTCTAGTGATTGCCAAATTCGCGACAATACTTT
The DNA here is from genome assembly GCA_037957365.1 of Torreya grandis. Lineage (NCBI taxonomy): Eukaryota > Viridiplantae > Streptophyta > Pinopsida > Cupressales > Taxaceae > Torreya > Torreya grandis. The sequence continues at coordinate 105,806 of JARHVA010001307.1, read as the reverse complement.
ATTCTTGAGAGACTTAGATGGTGAAATATTTGAGCAACCAGTTAATGGTAGACATCTGAAACGCTTCCTTGGTTGAATTTGTAACTTGTGTACATTAGTATATAGTGTATAGTTTTATCTTTCTATTGTTTCATGTTCTATCTCCCCTTTACTTTGGGCTTTGTTTTTATGGTTTCATTTCATATTAATATCATGTGTTCATTTTCAGATCATCTTGATCTATTTTTGTTAGTCCTCCATGTTTTATTGAGCCTCCATGAGTGATTTTTGATTAATTTGTTAAGTTTTGACTCCGTGGCCCATTAAATTAGTACCTAGTCTTATGTTTCATGGTTCTTTATGCACCCAAAGGGGGTATGCATCCTCAAGTGTGAGCCAATGTTAGTTCTTAAAATTTCACTGAAGCACTTGATCCTTTGTTGAGTATAAGTTCCTAAGTCCTCAACCTTATTTCTATTTTCAAAGGTTCACTCAAAAGTCAAGTTTCATGTTAAATCAGCTAAGTCTTAATTGGGTCTTTACTAGCATCTTAATTTCGCTAAGTCTTAGAATTTTTTGGATTTTTGTGTGGACACTTTTCTCAATAAATATAGGTCTTAAATTTTGTTTTTCCTCAAAATCTTGAAGACTTATTTCTATCAAGCAAAGTGTTCACATGAAAATTCCAAAGAAATTCAATATTTCAGCCAAACTGAACGTGAAAATATCAAAGACTTATTTATTTTGGACATTTTACCTGTTAGAAAAATTTTGAAAGCCAAATCCTTGTGGGCATTTTTTTCACACAAAAATCTAATTAAAATGTATTACTTTAGGAAAAGTGTAAATTCCAATTGGTTTCGAGAGAAATTTTTGTACAAAAGAATTATATTGAATATTTTGTCCATGATAAAAGGATGAAGGTACTCAAATGCTTCAGATAAAATGTTGTGAGAATAATGTTTGTGTAAATTTTGATGCTTAAAGGAAGTTTTTTTAGACAAAATGTCCAAAAAAATTATCCCAAAAAGAAGCTCAAGACAAAAATGCTAAAGACCAAAAGATCCAAAGAAATATACCTGAATTGTTTAAATTTTGACGATCTCATGGGCATCATTGACAATCATAAGTACATCATTGATGATCATGAGGACATAAAAATTCAGCTTGGGTTAAGGACCACAAGGTTTTAGTTTTTTATGGTCTCATGGATGTGATTGAAGGCCATGTGAATGTCATTTATGGTAGTGAGGATGTCAAAATTTATCCCAAGTTAAAGACCATAGGGGTTTAAATTTTAGAGATCTCACAGACATCATTGATAGTCATGTGAATGTCATTAAAAATTACAGGGATGTTAAAATTAATCCTAGGTTAGAAACCATGAAGGTTAAATTTTGACAGTTATGTGGATGTCATTGATAGTCACGTAGATGTCATAGATGAACTAGATAGAGATCAATGGTCTACATTCGATCCTAGGTTCTAGGGATCAATGGAGGTGGGAAGGCAATCTACATAATATAGAATAAACAAGTATACAAATGATCTTATGCATGATAAGGATCCATTGATGGAAGTATATATATTTCAAGGTTATGTTATAGATTATATAATCTTTTGTTTGATCTTAGAGGTAGGCTCTTTGTGGAGTTAGTGTAGGGCATTGGTTTGTTTCTTTCTTGCTCTTTATTTCCTATCCTATTTATATATAGCACCTATGCATTATTTTTTTGATTTGTCTTTTTATTTTTTATTTTCTCTTAATAAATATTTTTAAGATAGTCCTCAGCTCAAGTTTCACCCAGTCACTAAAAAAAGGGACTTCTCAAGTTAGGACTGCAGGTGTGGTTGACTATGGGTCTAAAATGTGAGATTGATGTTTTAATTTTGAGGAGAATATTAAAGACCAAATAATAAGCTAGTTATTACCTAAAATATTGAGTGTTGTTTTGATTTAAACTTGATTTTGATGAGGATTATATATGTAGGATGAAAGTTTAAATTATTGGATCACAATCATGTTTGCACTTAAACAACATTTATTACCTAGGGTAAAGTTTTCAGCTAATGATGATTCCTTGAAGATTAGACCCTTGACCAAATCCCAAAACGTGGCTAAATTAGTTCCTAATCTAAATAGTTGAAATGGTCTATAAAAATTTAAAAAAATATAGAAATAAGAGCTCATTGTAAAACTCAAAAGGAACTTTCTAAAGAAAGGTGATTCAATAATCTCCACTGGGGCTATAGACACCTGGATGGTAGTGGAGCAAGGCCTTGAGTGGAGCCAAAGGCATCTCTTTTAGGGTTATGGATGCTTGGACGGTAGCAAAGTAATGCCCAAGCCTTCCCTAAGCTAGATTATGGTTTCTAATGAATATCCAACATGCTATAAGTCAATGTCAATAGTTAAAGACATGAAGTCTAGAAATTGTTCTCTAAATACCATGACCACAGATCATTCGCATGGCATCATTAAAAAATCAAGGTTGTTCCATGCCATGCACTAAAGGAAAATTAGTTATCTACAAAATTTTAATTATACAGGCAAGTGATCAAGAGATTCTTCTTATGATTGTAATGAAGATAAAGTATGTTTGGTTCCTCAAATGAATATTCTCCTTTTAGCTCATATGAAGACATCTCTAGCCATGAAATAAAAATTTTGTTGCAAATATTCATCATTCATTGTAAAGGTATTTAGAGTGATGATTATTTTTTTGTAAATGGATAAAGATATTAGGTGCGGCAGGGAATATTTTCCAACTAAAAGCATCTTGAAAAAATTGGGAAGGCTATTATGCAACTTTGAAAATTACAACCCTTAGTCCTAGAATTAAAAAAGGATTAAAAATTTATAAATAGGGTTCTCCTCTATTCATGGTTGTTGGTCATTTTTTTACGTTTAATTTTCTTTAAGTCTAGGTTCTGTAAGAATTTATGGGATCAATTGTTGTGTGTAGATATTATCTCCCTTACTAAGGTGGTTACAGTTGTATAGCCATTAGTGAGCTTTGAGAGCATATTTATGTCTCCCTTGTCCAAAGAGAAATCTCACCATGCTTATCCCCATGGTATAATTTTTAAATATTGATGTTTATAATATTTATTTTCAAGTTAATAAAAATGTTTGTGGTTCTTTTTCCTATTTCCTATTGATGAAGTGCAGCAATCTATTTTGTAAATATTATTAACTAGATATCTAGTTGATGTTCATTACTAGTTATCATTTTGAGCATGGATCTACATTACAAAACCATTTATTCATTATTTTATAACATGTTGAATAACTTGTTAGTGAGCCCTAGGTTTATGGATTTGACAAGAAAGAGTTTTTTAAAAGTTTAGTTTCAGTGTATGTTCTATTCTTTCAAGGATCATTTGGTGTTTCCCACTAGCTTGCATTTGAGTATTTATACATCTATGCTAAGGAATGATGTCATGAATCTTTTAAGATACCCTACTATTGGAAGGCCACCAGCATGCCACCTTGCTTTTTTATAATTATCCAGCTTGTCCTACCCTATAAATAATATACCCTTTGCATACTATAAGTGTTATTTGCCTTAAAAATGCATAAGATTTTGCATATGTAAAAAAAATTTCTAGTTTTGTTTTATATTATAACATTTAATTATTTATATTATTGAATATTCTATAGAATGAAGATTGCAGTGTCATTTCCTCATCTATCTTTAGTAGCTTGTATATGACTTAGAGCATTTGTACATTTTGTGTGACAACCTAGCATAGGTGAAGTGTGAAAACTTGGTTATGACTTTGTTATATTTGTTCCTTGTGCCAAAAATCTCCATGGAGGTTGAATTGTAGAATCTCTCCATGTGAGCAAGCTACCCCGTAGGTCCTCTCACATTGGTTTAGGTAGAGCCATAAGTATTAGGGAGATGACCATACCCTTTGTAGGTTCCTCTAAATCATTTTATATGTTTGGTCTAGTCTGGATGCTAAACCCTTCCCTAGATATAATGACATATCAGTAGGCTTTTCATCCTTGTTTTCCATTTTATTCATGTGTGCAACGCTGAGTGTATGAGGTGTAAAACTAGGAACCAACACCTTCAATTCGTGAGAGTTAGTTGGACTAGTTCCAACATGAAACATGATTCCTAAATGTCAAAATCCAACTATACTTAGCCACTAAAGTGAAACTACTTCATGACACTCGTCAAAGAATGCAAAGATGTGGCTTTTTCACCAAATAAACTAACAAGTTTTGAATTATAAGGGCAAAAAAAGTTTATAAATGTTGGGAATTAAAAGTGCATGAACTAGAATTAAATGTAAAATATATATCAATGACTTGTGGCTATTGATATGTTCATTTATCACAAGAAAATTTTGATATCAATTGTTACTCTATAAACAAGCCCTACGCTACCTGCACATCAACTGTAAAGATGCAACTAGCAAAAATAATTTTCAAAATCTAGGAAGCTAAATTTGAGAAAAATATATGGGATAAAATAGCTTCATAATCTCAAGTGTTTAGAGGATTAATTCCACCATCTCAATTTTACATTAAAGTTTATTGAGTATATAGACACTATGCTCGAATCTATAGTCTTTAATGACCTATAAAAAAAGTATTCATACCTATGGCATGCCATTGATGTTATTGATGCTTTCTCGCATGAATAATATCTATCACCAATGTAGAGATAATTGGTGACAAACCTACTCTCTCTCAAAATATAAGGATTTCACTTCGAAGTATCCAAACCCAAGGTCATACCATGTATCAACCTACTGCAAGACTTATTTTTTATTGGCAAGGTGATAGATGACATCTTTTATATCACATGGATCAAAATATGTTCATGGCTTGTATCTCAGGTGATGATTTATAAAGGTATTTATCTTTACCAATTTTAGATGTTATATTTGACATGTATAGGTTGGTAGCATAGAATAAGAGAAATTTGATTGACAAAAATCTGAGTGGATGGATTCTTCTTAGGGAGTCTATTATCTTTAAGGGAAAAGACCCGATGCCTATCACCCAATTTAGAATGGGAGTCCACATCAGAATGGCCCTTTTGAATAGGTTATATGGTATGCCAAGCATACATTTTCTCCACCTAGATTGGGTGCCACTTTTAAACATGTTGAACACCTCTAGCATGAATTTTTCCCTAGAGGAGATTATCATATTTGAGCTAACAGAGAAAGTTTACATAAAGGCAAATGGTCTAATTTAGTAAGCAATTTTTATATGATGTCATACTTCTTTGATACAATATTGAGAACTATATATAGGGACTATGAGTCACTTTGGAGCCTAGTTATGGACTATATAAAAAATTACATTTGTAATTATTATTCATTCATGCACATATATGCATACACCAAGCTTATCACCCAGATTTTAGAGGTTGTATATCCTTAGGTATGAAAAGATATCCATGAGGTATCACTAATCATGATATTTAAGAGTATAGTATATACCTTGGCACCACAAGGTGACCATTATCTATACCCATATTATATAGTGATTATGGTCACTGATAATAAGGTCAACCCCTTATGCCTCCCCAAGTACATGCTTGATAAAATTTCAAACTAAGAGATTGCATTCTAGCTTTGGTGGAGTGTAGAATAATATATGATAAATAAGAAGAAAAGACATTCTACATATCCCATATGGTAATAGGTTGAATGTGATACATAATGTGAAAATATTTTGAGGATGTTATAAATAAAAAGAACCATTATTATTTGACCACCCTACCTTATAGAGATTTAGACTGTATGCAATCAAAAATTCATCATGTCTATGAATTAATTGTAAATCAAATAAGATAGATCGTACCTACACTTTCAATTGGGAATACACTTGTTAAGTGAGAGCATGACAAATATGGGGATCCGTTAGACCTGATTAGGGGATCACTTGTATCACTTGTCACAACACATCATGCTAGGAAGGATTATAAAACCTTTAGTTGAACACAATTGTACATCAACCCTAATGGAGTCCTAAGGTTTAAAATGTTCACTCTATACTAATATCAAGAAATTAAAATCTAATGTAGTTCACACCAAAGCTTGAGGCATGAATTGAGAGTTAGAAAATATAAAGTAAACAACTAAACTAAACATGTATTAGAAGACATATACTCACATCAATTTATATGGAATATTAATACATGGAGAGAAGAATACAAATGCATTATCTATCTACTCTTACAAAGGATAAATAAAATTAAGAATACTTACCTTTGAAGATGAGCTTGTCAAGCCCTAATCTCTCCCTTAGCCAAGGTCCTTCACAAGAGATTGTTGTGGTATGTAAGGGTAACCAAGATAAATTAGCTTTAGGCTACATAGCCTATCTAAGCATCCAAAATACTTCTCCACTAGATAAGATCCATATCTCCAAAGGAAGTATAAAACCCTAAGCTTTATTCCTCAAGTAGAATTGTCAATGAGCAAATGTTCACTCACACTTCTTTGTTAACAATTCTTCTCTTATGAAATGGTGGAAAATGACCTTATATATATATATAAGAGGATCTTTTCCTAAATCCTTTTAGGAATGTCAGTTGTATAGGGTCGACCCAATTAACCTAGTGTGTTTTCAAGGACAATTTACTAGGTCTATGTTAGGTTGGTCAAAAGCCTAACAAACTAAGAAAGTAAAAAACTCCCCTAAATTGTACTTGGTTGACCCAATTGACCTAGTATAACCAATAGTCAAAAATGATTTTAAGGTAAGAATATGAGGAATAGGAGGAAAATACTAGAATAGGTAGGAGTAAGAAGAATAAGCTTAGGGTTAATGGTTTTAGGAGATAAGTGTGTATATGGCAAGTGTTAAAAAGGATAGTAATCTTACAAGGCATCAATGGTCTACCTGCCCTTTTCTTGGTGCACCCTTTAAGGCATGCACTCAGAGAGATTGAGACTCAATAGGTTTCTATAAGATAATAAGTGTCAAGGATCAATAAAAGTTTGAAAATATTATGTGTATACATATGCCCCACTTAAAGCTCATCACATGTCACGTAAGTGCAACATAGGATGGTACTTTAAGATAACACATGATGTTGATGTTAAGTAAAGTGTAGTAAGTATAAAATAAGATAAATGAAAGGACATAATTAAAAAACAAATACATTTAATTACCTTCGTTCCATAGATAAAGAAGTAGATTGTAAGAGATGTGAAGGTGTCTAATATAGAGAATGCTAGATGAACCTATAGAAGTTAGTGCAAAAAATAGCTTTAAAAAAAATGGGAAATAGGCATATGATAATGTAAAATAATCTCTACGTCATCATGGATCTAATGCATTTTATGATTTGCAAAATAGATGAGTAGAAATAGAGATATAAACAAAACAAGAAATCTGTAGGACAATAACTGAAAGATTTTGAATCTTAAAAAGTGTTTTAAAATAGGGGAAAAGATAAGTCATTTGTTATTTTAAATTGTAAGAGAAATGAAAGAGATCTCTAGAGAGAAAACAAGCTAATATGGTGAGGAGACAACATGTTAGACAAGGAGAGGTTCTAGATGCAGTAGTAGGTGTACTATAGGTATGCAATTAAGAATCTCAAACTAGTTTTTGAAATTTATATTGAACTAAGTGAATTTTTAGTAATTTTGAATTTCAAGCATTTATAGATGTCAAAATGAAGCAAAATTAGATTCTAAAAGTAGAAAATAGGAAGATAGGAAATGTGTTTGAAGGATTTATGCAAAAATTAAGAAAATAGTACTTTTTCAATAAAATTTAAGTGGTTGGTAGGAAAAAAGCACTGGGCTAACCCAGTTGACCTAGTATGTTAGAAAATAGGTAGAATCCACAGTGCCAACCTAGTAGGTATGAGTTAACCCTATACAATTTGTAGGTTGAAGGCCTAGTTTGGAGTTATTAGGTGGTCTAAAAGGTCCAAAATAGAAACTCAGCACTAGGGAGGGGAAGATAAGGGGGTTGACTTATATTTTTGAGTCAACCAGATGAAAAGATAGGAAAATTTTGGTCAATCTAGTTTGACCAAAGGGCTAAAATAGTATGGAAAAGCATGTAAAAGGCTGAAAGAGGGCTAGAATGGCCCAAAATAACCAACTAAGGTCAAGAAGGACCAATAAAGCTAAAAATAAGCTAAAATGAATAAAATAAAGTAATTTAGACTTATTTTTGCTTTTAAAATGTATAAAGAATGTATAATGACTATACATGACATGGAATAACTGATGAATCCTTTATTGTTTCTTAGGTGCAGGGATGATGGAGATTTTGGAGACTTGTGGATATGGCATGCTTATTAGACTTGTTAGATAGGTTGTTAGATGGAGATAGGGCTAGATTAAGATCCATAGGTTTAGGTGGGATAGAAAAAATGTGTCAAATCCCCCTTAGTGCTAAATTATTAGTCATATTCTTTGATTGTTGGGAATGATTGACTAATACCTTCATATGGGAGGTTGATGGGGATACAGTAGAGGTGGCTATTACACTAGAGGATTTTCATTCCATCTTAGTGCTACTTATAGTATGAGTGTAGGTGATTTTAGGGATACCAGATAGTCTAGAGGATAGGAGAGCCTTAGCCATGGTGGACTATAGGCTCAAAGATGATATTACAAAGTAGAAGAATGAGTATGTTTGATGTTTATAGATCATATATTCTAGATATTTGGAAGGTTTTGATAGGCCTTATGACATAGCAGGTGATATGCAACAAGTCATATGGTAAGGTACCACTATTCATGGTAGCCTTGAGCAAGATGATCTTAGAGGAGTGAGTTTTATAAGACCTAGCCTTAGTAATCTAGGCCTGAATGGTATATTATATGTATGAGATGCTAACTAGAGGGTAGAGGACCATGGGATTGATTATATTACTGATAGCTTGGATATATGAGATGTTTCATATGTATCAACTAATTGGGTTACCCCATGTAGTTGATGATAGGTTACCTCATGTGTGGAGATAGAGGGAGGGCTAGGTAGCATGGGTTGTACCCCACATACCAATATTGTAGTTAGTTAGATGTGTAGACATTATGTGATAGCCATATAAGCACATAGTAACTACATGGGTGAGTTGGGACATAGTTGCACTAGTGATAGAGAGGATAGAGGTTAGTAGACACTACTTCTAGTGGAAAAAGCCACATCTAGTGGCATAAGTGCTAGGATAAATGGTCCTACCTCATCCAATACCATTGATATTAATTCCCAAGTAGTGGGTTTAGCATGTGAGGGAGCCATGAGGGAGGAGAGGACTAGGGCCACTAGTAGTGAGGCTGACATTGAGGCCACATCGAGAGTGACCATGGACTAGTTAGGCATGACAAGGAGTTTAGCAAGGGGATAAGGATGTATAGGTAGAGATACCAAATGTATGACTACCAACTCCATAGAGAGATGATTAGTGGCCATTGAGGACATGGCATCAATAGAGGTAGGAGACAAAGGAGAGAGTGAAGACTATTACCATCCTAGATGACCCCATAAGTGAGATAGAGGAGATTATAGAGAGACCAATTAGATATAAGTTGAGATTGACATGATCCATGATAACTAGGTTTGAGCTAAGGATTTGGACTATAGAGGAGGTTCTAAGAGGCCATGCAAATGGGGAGACTATGTTAAGTGATCATGTAAATGGTGAGACTATAGTAACTAAGACATAGATAGGTAAAAATAATTTTTTCACTTAAGTTTTATTTAGATAGATAGATATTATGAGATATAATAGTGATCTAATATCCATATTATGTGTTTTTATAGGTGTAGGTGATGAGGAGGAGGAGATATGGGGTCCATGGTGAGAGGATTACTCCATGATATCCTAGATGAGACTTTGCAACCATATGACACCATGACACTAGATTATTTCAGTGTACCATCTACCCTAACTTAGGTAAGTTGGTTCAAATTAGTTGGAGAGGTAGCAAGGTAAATATGGGTATAGAGGAAGAGGATGTAGCCACTAGTAGTGATGGGTGTTGGGGAGCTACATGCATGGTAAGCCCTAGTAGATGAGATAGCTATGCATCTCTTTATAATATCATAGATGATAAAGATCTAAACCTAGCTGATGGAGTCATAGATATGGGAAACACACCTATAGGGATAGGTAGAGGGATTGAGATCTTAGATGGCCTCCTTATAACATACCATTTAGAGAAGTAACAATGGGGCCTCAATAGGTAGTGTGGCTAGGACACGAGATATATAGGATGGAACCCAACACATAGAGCTGGGGCATTGTATATGGTTACATATGTTTTATTAAACTCATGACATATATATATATACATATATATATATATATATATACAGATATATATATATATATATATATATATACATATATATATATATATATATAATATACATATATATATATACATATATATATATATACATATATATATATACATATATATATGTACATATATATATATATATATATATACATATATATATACATATATATATATATGTGTATATATATACATATATACATATACATATATATATATATATATATGTATATGTATATATATACATACATATATATATATATATATATATGATGGATCATTTTGGCATATTGTTGTTGGATGTGTATGTTGTCATCATCGCTTGAGGATGTTGATGGTTAGGATAGATTTATTTCTAGCACATGTATTTAACTTTGTTAAATATGCTATAGGAAATATACGAGATGTGGTTTCATTTCTATCATTATGAAAAACACATGCATGGTTAAATAAAAGGCAAAAGGACGTGGAAAAATATAATCAATTAAGAAAAATGTACTACACACTATTTCAAGATGGGAAATGTGTAATAACAAAAAATGATTACGTATAAAGAACCAAGAATAAGCAAAACACGATGGTAAAAAGGAATTTGTTTTTAAACCAATGTGAAAGATTTTTGTACCAAATTAAAATAAGAAAAATTATACTAATATCACATTGGGAAGTATGAAAAATAAAGTAATAAAATGAAAGGTATGAAAAAAGGCACATATGCTAATAAAAAAAATTAATTAAGTCAATCAATCATACTAAATCATGCTAGGAAGTATGAAAGAAAAACATAATTGCAAAATATTGGTCTTAAATTGGTCATACTAATTCAAGCTGCGAAGTATGAAAAATTCAATAAATGGTTGAAATCTTAAATGCACTCAAAAAATAAGAAGATAAAAAGGTGAGAGAAAAATTAAGGATAAAACATACTAAACCAAGATGGGATGCATGTAAAATGACATGTAACTTCATAATCGATCAAATCTTATCTCAAATTTGACTCATGTAATTTGGATGGTGACTTGGGTATTGGAATATTTTGTAAGGAGAGTCAGTTCCTATCTATGGTCTTACACTACAAATTGACAAAGAGATGCCACCAGGGTGGAATAAACAAGGAACAAAATTGGGTAATCAAGGATGTGTTTAATAGGTAGGAAAAGATGGTAATTTTTTAGGATGTTTGGGTCTTATCTATGGTCTTACAAAGTAAGTCACAAATGAAATCCCAAGGGAAGTGATATGTAGACAAAACAATAATTCTCAAAAGGAAATATAATGGAAATAAGGAATGAAAAAGGGAGTGTAAAAATCAAGACTTAGGTGTTTTATGAGAAGACCTTAGGAGGCAAGAGGCATACTAAGGACATGAGAAGACACTAAATGACTAGTGGTCATCTATGTACAAAGGAAACATGTTTGCTATAGACATAAAGATTTGTAGGAAAATAAGCATGCTACTAAGATTAACTAATGAAGGTAGATTGGTACAAGAAAAAAAATGGACCTACCTTCCCATGACGTGTTCCCTACTCTTCAGGACCCCTTATAGAGTCATCCATCACCTACAAATATTGGGTACTTGTGTGAAAAAGTAGGTATCACTAAAATATTTTTTTCTTCTCCTCTTCTAATATACTAGCCTACCACACCCCAAAGGACCTTAGCTCTACTATGAGGCCAACTGTAGAGTTTGAGATTCGACTACAAGAAAGAGATGTGCTTTGAATCATGCCTTTTAGTGTTATTAGACTTTTAAGAATATTTTTGCCTTTTGTTTAAATGATTTGGCCTTTAACTTTCTTTAGAAGGTTTTTTAATATTCCTTTTCCATATAGACTTAGAATGACTAATCATGATAGAGATAGTGATACACACAAATGAGTTGTAGGCTAAAGCTAAAGGAAGCTAAATAACCAAAGACAAATACTGACTAAGACATTTAGGCTTGACAATGAACTATCATGTGATCTCAAGTCTCAACCATGTATATGCTTAGTTTGTGGGAAAAGGAAGAAGGGGACAAGGAGATCTAAAGTGGATCAATAAAAGGAGATAATAATGAGATAAATTATTTTCTAACTAATCACATGGTAAAGGGAGATAATAACCAAGGGGAATAGGGTAAGTATAACCAAATCACCATGACAAATTATATATGAAAAATAAGGATAAGAAAGAAAAACAATCATAAATATACTAGAAAGAGATTTTTGATAAAAACTCTAGTAAAAAAGGGAAGAGAAAGCAATGATAAAACAAAAGACAATCATATGCAAAAATATGAAAGATAATATAATCAAGATATATTAGAACAAGTAAGAAATCATGATAGAAGATAAGTAGAAATTTGACACAATATCAAATGATAAAATAAATAGAAATGAGATTGGAGAAAATGTCCAATCTAAATATAAATGTTAAATCACCGTATATGTTTTCATAAATACTATTAAATCTATCCACACACATTATCTAATACATCAAATAGGTCTATATAAATTTATAATCTAACTATTGCTAAGGTTTCATCAATCTTCAATGAATACTAGGTGAATACTTATTTTCTAATCTCCTCAACTAAAAAAGTAGGAATTTTTAAAGGATCATGTTGAAGAGGAAAATTAAGAAAATGTTGGTCAAGAGAGTGCATGGTAACATGATCTATAAGAGAAGAAGGAATCAAAAGTGGAGAAGGATCCATAGGTAAAGGAATCATGAGTGGAGAAGGATCCATAGGTGAGGGAAGGTCCATAGGTGAAGGGATCATAGGTGGAGGCATAAAAGTTGGTGAAGGGACCAAAGGAGGTGGTGGAACCACTAAAGGTAGAACCATAAGAAAAGAAGGAGGAGCCTTCTTGTGGGAATATTATATGGGAGGACTGGTATAATGTTTGAGAATTGCTATAAGATTATCTTTGAGATGTTGTTGCAGGGTGTGACAATGATTAGTGTGATGGGTACTACATAGATGCCATAAATAATATTTCTCATCATCCTTAGGTAAATATTCAAGAAGTACATTCAAGGGAGGTATAGCTTTGTCTAATGATAGGGAAGGAGGATGAAAGGTATCAAGATATTGTTGTAACTTATGATAATGGGTGGAAAAATGGAAATCTATCCCATGGAATCAATAGATACACTTGTGAGTGGTTTTAGTAGAATCACTCATGAAAGGAGGTAAAACAGGGATGGAAGAAGCCAAAGAACACTCATTGGCCCATTTGGTGGCCATAAGAGCCATCTTAGGTAAAGGAAGCAAACCATCACCAAGGGAAGGTGATGATGAGGAAGGCATAAAACTAGGCTCAATAGAAGGAGTAATAGTATCAAAATTAGGGGTAGGCTCAGCAACAATAGGAGTAGGAACAAGATTAATTATAATAGGAGTGGGAAGAGGCTCAACTATAGCAGGCTCTACTAAGGGAGGGGTATGATCTATAGAGGGTCTAAGTAGGGTTGCATGAACCTTATGGGTAAACCAGCTACAAAGTTTAGGGTAGTTAGTAAAATAGTAATGTTTGGTCATAGCATGATACATGAGAATAGTCCTACATGGCTTTTTAGAAACTAGAGGTGTTGGCACCATCTCTACCTTGAGATAAAGGGGGAAAATGCAAAAATTAAGAACCATAAGTAAATTAAAATGATGGGGTGCATGAAAAGACTCAAGTAAATAAGAATGATAATGGATAATCTAAGCATCATGGTCTTGTACAAGACCAAATAATAGTGGATCATCTTAGGAATAATGAACATTGTAATCTGGGGTATGAAGATCAATGACATAGGTAGGGACAACCTTATCATTTGATGAAACATGGTAAATATAATGCCTAGTCTTGGTCAAGATTACAAGAATGTCATTATAAGGAGGTTTTTGATAATGAGGCTACAAGTAATTAGGAAGCTACGAGATGAGATGAGATTAGAGATAAAAAAAAATTGTCTTTAGTTAATCTCATTAAGCTCATCATCATCATAATCTAAAATATTAGGAGGAATGTTAATAATGAGCTCAAGATGCCCATTGTAACCTTGGGTTGAATTAATAGGAAAGTTAAGATGTTGAGACTCATGAAATAAAACATTTGGCAAAGGTTCAAGATTAGGTATCTTTAATATACCATGATCATGGAATTATTTAAAATTATAAGGGTTAATGTCACCTTGATTCTTGTAAATGGCTCCATTGTGAGGGAATTTAACATATTGGCAAGCAGAAGGAAGTGATAGCTCTCATGTGGCGAGTCCACAACCTACCAAGCAAGATGTTATAAGAAAGGGAGAATTTAAAGATCATCACTCTCACATGGATGATTACAAGTGGGATAGTAATAGGAAGCCACACAAAACTTAGAGGAGGTATTTTCCTTTTATCATATCTTTGGCATGTGATACATGTAGACTTGAGATTGCATTCATAATACCCAAGAGTCTTAATGAAATTGAGAGAAGCAACATAGGTTCCATAACGCTCATCAATCAATGCACTCTTGACTTAGATATCATTGATTTGGATGCTAATGTATAAAGGAGGATCATCCACGTGAAGCAGAATCTCATCAAGAAAGATAGATGTATTAGTAAATTATAGAGAAATATAAGTATCTATGATCTCATCAACATTGGTAGACATATCTTCACATTTTTGTAAAATACTATCTTCAAAACTAGATAAATCTACCTCACATCCCGCTAGGGGAGGACGAGGGACATTCATCTCAAATATGAGCTACATGAGGTGGTTTCTATGATGTGGTGAAGTCCTCATAATCTCAATAAATGAAATTTGGGATGGGATATTAGTGATTTCCACAATGGGATCTCACTCATCATATCCCATAATAACTTTTGTAGATATAGGTGCATAATGGTTAAGGAGATCCTTAGAAGGAGGAGCTGAAGTACATTGGATTTTTTTGTTGATAATAATGAGAAGAATATTTGGAACAAGGTTTTAAATCATGTTGATATGATGAACTAATTAGTTTAAGTTTATTTTGAGAATTGGAAAATGAAGTGTTAGTAGAAGTTTGATTATCATTATCATTGGAAGATGATGGAATATTGGTAGAAATATAATGGGTTGTGTTATCTAAGGGAGAATCAAAAATTTAATTATCAAAAGTGTTAAGATCTTCTTTCTACAACTAATTTAAATGAGTTGGAGAATAATCATGGATAGCATGATATGTCTTATGGGAAGGAGGAGTGTAAATAGGTTGGGAATCAATGAAATAAACCACCCTTCACATATTAGTCATGATAACCACATTCTCTTTGTAATTTGGTTAAACAAGACTTTTTATGTTATTGGTGGAAGGAGTGGCCTTATCTTGATTGTCTTGGGTAAGTTTATGATTAGGTAAATGATCCTTATAGATATCCAAATGAGCATTTCCTTGATTCAAGGCTTGAGTTTTATCATTTGATTTATAGTCCTTAAAAGCAATCTTATAGGCTTGTTGATGCTTATGGATAATGGAATCATGATTGAAATTAGGTCCAAGAAGAAAATCCATAACTAAATTATAAAGTTGTATATAGGTCTCATGAGAATGACCCCAACTAATGTGAAACCAAAAAAAATTGTTAGGATCATACTAGGATTTCCTAGGATGAGTAGGGTCAAGCTCTTGTGAAAGAGGCCTAGGTAGACACTTAAGAAATTAAATTGAGGATAAAGGTTTGTGAACATTGATGTTATTAGGTGAAGAGAAATGAGGATTAGTATTTTTTTAAGAAGAAGTATTTGGTTCCAAAAAGGGTTAGGAATGATAGCTTGAACATTGTGAATGGTGTCATAATAATTGAAAACACCATCATTGATGATATTATAGTTTTTATTCTTAAGTTTTAGAAAAGAACCCACAAAAGGTTGGGATGGATCGAACTGATGCATTAAGAAATCTTGTCTTTTAGCTTGGTTAATATCCTCCTCTAAGGTATGTGTAGAGAGAGTGTAGAATCGATATTGAAGTTTAGGAAAGAGAGAATTTGTAAAGAGATGAAAAAGGTTATCATCCACCATGTTATGTTCATATTTATTTGACAAAGTCTTCCATCTCTTAACAAAGGCTTGGGTAGTTTCATTTTCATGTTTTTTGCAATTAATGAAATGGGCCAAAGTGTTTTCAGGAAGATCATTCATTTGGAATTATTGAACTAAAGCATTAACTAAGTCCTCTAAACTAGAAATGGAATGAGCTCTAAGTTGATTATACCAATATAAGGCATCACCTGTGAGGGTTTCAGCTAAGATATTAGTAGTGGTAAAGGTATTTAATTTGACCCAATCCTTATAAATATTTCCAAATGTTTTAAGATGAAGGGTAGGATTAATTAACCCTTTATAATAAAATTGTAGGTGTTATACCTCTTATATCAATGTCAGTAATTTGAGTAATAAGAGGTTCATTTTGTAGATGCTTAATAGTCTTATTGATCAAAGGAGGTTGAGGAATGATATTTCCTTGATAATATATAAGAGGAGGGGAGACATTTTGGTTAAGTGTGCCCTAAATCATTGGTTTCAAATGAGATTCAATATTAAGGAGGTGGTTTTGTATTCTCATCATTTGATTTGTGTTATGAGATTGAAAGGTATTCATTTGATTGAGAGTTTTCAACAAAATTTGATGTGTTTGATTAACATTATAAGCATTAGAATTGGTATTTGTGTTGGTATTAGTGACTTAGATACAACCATTAGTTTTGGTATGAGTTTGAGAATAATTGCTATAATTTGAGGCACTAGTGGCAAAATTTGCTTGTGAAGCAGAAGATGGACTAGTGAATGGTTGGGAGGAAGAAGCACAATAATAATAATTGCCTTGGGTATAAAATAATGAACTAGTGAAAGGATTTAAGATGGTGGAACTTATGAGAGTCCCATTAGATGTATAACCTGTCATGTTAGTTGAGATAATAGGCATGGAAGTAGAAGACAGTAGAGAAGAAGATGTCATGGCATAAGAAGGATTTGAAATTGAAAGAAAACTTTGAGAACCAAAGAAAGTGGTACCTCTAAATCTCTTATTAAATGTAGGAGTAGGCAGATGAGGCTCTTTGGTTTGACCATTAATCATGAGGTTGTAAATGGTATAAGGATCCTTTCCTCTATGTTGAGGAAATTTGGAGATAAAGAAAAGTATTTTGGGAGTATACTCCAACTTAGGTTGGTCTTGTAAGAAAAAAGGAGGATTATTCTATAAATAGGTATGATGAGGGGTCCCATAGTTCATTTTTCAAGTGGCAATATGAACATTATTAGCATCCAAAAGAGGAGCCCTACTCTATCTATAGGAGATCCTATTAGGATTGGTAAATTTCATAATGTTTGTTAACCATAATTGAGTGTCATTATCCAATAGAAAGACCATGATGAAGGGAAAAGAAGAGAGATGAGAAAGTAAAGGTCAAAAGAGGTGAATGAAATTATACAAGGTCAATTGGGTCAATCCAATATAGAAATAGGGACTGTAAAACTATACATGGTTCACTAGGTTGATCTAATACAGTGTATAAAAGGCAAAAAAACACTAAGTTGATATAGTATAGAAGACAGGGAACTCAAGAAGCTTAAAAACTAGATTGAAAAATGAAACAAGCTAACTTTGCAAGTAATGAAAAGTAGTAAGTAATAAAAGGGAATAGATAGTCAATTGGATTAATGTTGGCTAATCTAATTAAAACACACAAAGCAAAATCTTGCACTAATGTTGGCTAATGTAAGCTTTTATGCACATAATTGAATAAAGGGAAAGAAAACAACTTAAAAAGTAAATATAACTAGTTGGTTAACCTTATTGTTAATTAGATTATTAAGAAATATTTTTAATGTGTTTGGAAGTTGGCTGTAAGAAAGGTGTTAGTTAGCAATCTAGGTATGGTTTCAAGTAGTTTGGACTAAAAGGGACTATAGTGGTAGTTATACAAGCTTGGTATTAGGGTATACCACCTCACTTCACATACCATAATTATAATGGTGTTGGGTGCTTAACCAAAATATACCATTGACCATGATTTATACGTCACCAGAGCATCAAGTCAACTTCCCCCTTGGTGATGAAATACAAGTAGGTTGTCTTAGAGTAGACATAATGTTAAATTAATTGCTTATGTTTTGTGATATGGTCATGTCTGCATAAAATATAAATAGTGAAACTAAGTGATTAATTAAAAATCCCCTATTTAAACTATGTGAACTATTCTAAGCATGCAAACAACAAAAATTAAATGAATGAACTAATTACTAATAGATATGATGTTAATTATAAATTTGAAACAAGCTATAGTGTTGACACTATATGTATAAAATATAGAATAGGGTTGAAAAGTACAAATTATACTATGGAAGAAAATTCTAAAAATGAACTATGTTGATAGTGTCGATCTAGTTATTTTAGACAACACATAAAACATAGAACTAGGTCAGTAATGTCAATCTAGTTGACTATGCAAGGGAAGTTTTAAAGATTGTAAACTATGAAATGAAAGATAGAAAAGAGAGAAATAGAGAAGTAGAAAGGAACCTTGGTGGATTAGAGATGAAATTAAGGAATATTGATGATGAGTAACCTTGAATTATGCTTGAGAAACCTATAAATTAGGTCAATAAAATCAATCAAGTTATATAAATACTTATTTAAAAAGTACTAAAATTATAAGGGGTTGGCTAAGTAGACCTAGTAGGCTAAATTAGGTGTCTAAAAAACTATAAATCTATACAGGGTCGATTGGATTGATTAAGTTGTTTGTTCCTACAACCTACACATAGAGATAAAAAGTTGGGCTGATAAAATTGATTCAGAATGTCAAAATATATGATAAAAATGATGATAAAAAAACTAAATAAATGAAGGTAAAAGTGAACAAATCCTACAAGGGTTAATTCATATCAAGTTCACTAGAATTTATGCAATCATAAATGCATCATGTCTATAAATTAATTATATATCAAATAAGATAAATCATACATATACTTTTGATTCGGAATACACTTGTTAAGTAGGAGCATGACCAATATGGGGATCTACTAGACCCGATTAAGGAATCACTTGTATCAGTTGTCATAACACATCATTTTAGGAAGAGTTCCAAATCCTACATTTTAATACAATTGTAAAAAAACCCTAATGGAGTCTTAAGGTTTAAAATGTTCACTCTATACAAATAACAAGAAAGTAAAATCTAATCTAGTGCACACCAAATCTTGTGGCACAAAGTGAGGGTTAGAAGCAATAAAAGGAATAATGGAAGGAGGAAAAGACTAAAAGAGGTAGGATTGATAAGAATAAGATTAGGTTTAATGGTTTTAGGAGACAAGCGTGTATATGACAAGTGGTAAAAGGGATAATAATCTTATGAAGCACTGATGGTTTGCCCACCCCTTTCTTAGTGTACCCCTTAAGGCATGCACTCAGAGAGATTAAGACTCGATAGGTTCTTGCAAGATACAAAGTGTGAGTAATTAATAAAAGTTTTAAAATATTTTATATATGGGGACCCTCATGTTCAAATTCAAAAACATATCCAAGGCTTCAAAATTCCATACTAGCATGTTCCTTATGACCATGATTTCCTATTATTTAATGAAAAATATGAATCTTGAGTCATATAAAGGGCAAAAATTATTGGGATTGGGGTGAAACATATGAATAAATTCAAGGAAAACCTTCAATTTTGGTTCAAGAGATGCCCACAAAGCTTCTACCCCTTGGAGGATGGACTAATTCAAAACTTTGGGTCAATAGACCCCTACAACCAATAAAGGAACAAGGACAACCTTCTTAATAAGATCTCCAAGTATTTAAGGCTATTAATATAAATCTTGGTGTGATTGAAACTGAGCATCGAGGAGCTCAAGAGGATCCAATTTGTTTAGACTCCTCTGATTTAGAAGGCCAAGGTCACCTAGTTGCATTACTAGTGAATAAATCTACAAGTAAAAAGGTTACTTCTACCCCAATTTAGAGAGCCTCCTTCCCAACTAAGAAATATACAATTTGATATAATAGGAAGCCAAGGGATATTCCACTCATGGAAAACTCAATTATTAATGAACCACTAGTAGGTACATCTTTATTTTAGCAACAAACTCTAGCAGAACAAGAAATGGATGAAAAAGAGGAATCAGAAAGAGAAAAGGCATTAAGCCTCATAGATGACAAAGGGAACTCACCAATAAAAGATAGTTAATTAGGTAAGAAGGCTTAGCTTTCACTCCCTTCTTCCCCAATTTCCTCTATTATGATCCTTCCTTTAGTAGGTTCATTTGATTTAGTTCCTCTCAATATTATGGCACAAACACCTCTGATTACTCCAAAAATACAGGATGTTTCCTTTACCCCTATTATTTCTATTTTTCCTAAATAATCCAACCACATCTATTATTTCCACCATTGCATAAATTCCCTCTAAGACTACCTCAATCCATCCTAAAACTAAAAGGGGGTATTTTAATAAGGTTGAAAGGTAATTGGCAAGCTCCCAACTTCATGTATCATCTACTCAAATAAACTTGCCAATGCCTTCCACTAGCACTTCCCAATCTACTACTATAACATCCTCAGGGAAGGCTAAAAAAGGAAAAAGGTGTATATAGTCCCCCCACTACCCCAATATGGAGGTGTGGATTGGTTTGAAATCATATGTCCTTCCCCTCTTGACTCAATACTTAAAGGAGATTTAGATAAAACATTAGAATAATAGTTGGTTGAGACTAAAGTTAAGGATATATTTCTAGTAAATATAGCACAATTGGTCATCCCTCTATGAGTAGCTGATATTAGATCAAAGGCTTATCAAAATTCAAAATTAAAGATCACAAAATTTCCATCGATAAGTTCCATGTTTGATAAACCCTCAGGAAGCATCCAAAGGGTCAAGAAGAAGAAAGTGCAGGATGAAGCTCAAAGGGAAATTACTTTTAAATAAATAAAAGAAGTCTTTACCTTGTTTATAAGGAATAATAACAAATTGGGGTAGTCCAAATTTATAAAGGACTTTAAGTCCCTTGTTGAAATTCATAAGTATGTTATTATAACATTATATCAGGGGAATTAAATGGCCAGTCAAGAGCTTGAGCAAGAATTAAAACAAATAAAAGTGTATTAGTAAATGGTCCATATCCCTTAGGAAATTGAGACTAAGGTTCAACATGCCACATTAAAATTATATAATTTTCTAGAAGAAATTGATGTAATGAGGGTAGAACTGGCTCCTCACATAACCGAGACTCGTAAATTATTTAATTCTTTGAATCAAGATGATAATAAATGAAATTTACTTGTTCTTTATACTAAAAATAAGGTTTATAGCCATCTTGATTTAATGACACCATTGGAGGTTTATAGTCATCTTTTTGAGTGTGTAGAAGTGTTTCTATGATATAGTATTCTATGTATGTGCAGTAGCTACCTTAGATAACTCCTTGATTTTATTTATAATCTTCTAAGTATGGTTGTGAAAAATCTAACCCAAAAGGAGTAAACTTTAACTGAGATCTTTGAGTTTCTTAAATCTTATTCCCTCAGAATTCCTAAATGTGTTTGTTTGTGTGTGTGAAAAAGATACTAGTAGTAAGCATTGGTTTCAAAAACACTTGTCCATGAAGAATCTATCTTAAAGGTAAATATTGAATTCATAGATCCCTCTTTTTTGCTCTACCTTTCCCTCTTTTTGGAGTTTATTTATGAGATCTACCCACTTTAAATTAGTATCCACCCATCTGTCAACTTGCCTAGTTTTAAATTTCCTTTAGATATCATTCATCCATATATAG
Source organism: Torreya grandis (assembly GCA_037957365.1). NCBI lineage: Eukaryota > Viridiplantae > Streptophyta > Pinopsida > Cupressales > Taxaceae > Torreya > Torreya grandis. Next base: position 83,734 of record JARHVA010001307.1, on the reverse strand, counting down.
TCATGGTTAATAACCTACATGATATGCCTGATACTCCATCACTTGGTTGTTCAAACCACATACCTGCAACTCATGCCCTGGAGTGGAGTTTACCTCCATTATAATCATAAAATGTTAGAGGTTACCTCATTATGATTTGGTGTGCATAAAAATGGCATCAACAAATTCCTTTATGAGGATAATATTAAACATGAATTTAGGGAAGGTAATGGTTGTGTTGACTCATGGCCAACTTGGGCATGGAGGAAATTTGATTCAAAACTTGGATCCCTATGGACAAAGTTCCTCTAACTTATGTATAAGTTAGAGATTGAGACTCGTCATGATAGGAATTGATATGGCCTTCATTTCATTTAAAATACTTAATATAAGACCCACAAGATCACTTTATTGATTACCATATTGATTGTCATAGTTGTGCCATTATTTTAATTTATGGGAAGAGGGAAGGCTCAATTTAGAAGCATAAGAGTGTCATTTATACACATGATAAGATTCATTCCAAGTTTATCCTTGAGTCAATTTAGTGCAACAAGGTAGTTTTGGTTAATTATTCTAAAAAACTTACAAGGATAAGAATATGGGTGGTGAACCAAGTATAACCAAGCCCCTTTCCTATAAGATTTCAATAAAAATCTAATTTAGAAAAAAATTCATAGAGAAAGTATCACCATGTACATGGAATGTGTTGCTAGCCATGACCCCATGCTCCAGTTGAATTTTATAAGGCCTAGAAGGATAGGGTGGTCTGTATGAGAGGTTTTTAAATTTTAGTTAATAAGGAGTGTATATTAACCATTATAGGCATGTCTTTGGATGACATAAAAGCCTATAAGGATAAACTTTGTAGGATGGAACTAATTAGTACTTTATACAAGAATCATGTCTTGGCAAATAAAGTGAAGAAGGTATTTCTAATAAAGAGTCTTTTATTTCCATGGTTGAATGTTTTCCTACAAATCATGAGGTAATTTACATTAGAAGTGAAAAAAATGGTAGTGCATTCTCACCATTTTCTATTGCTTAATCATTTTTAAAATAATTTCATGCTTAGCTTTCCATTTTAATTATTAATATATCTAGAGTCCATGGTGGTTAATTACCAAGATGAAACCTCATATGTCATCATTCACCAATCCCTCATTATTCTTCTAGTTAAGGGGGGAAAGCCTCTAATTTATAATTGGGTGGAACTTGGAGAGGAGGGGTATCCTTTGGATTTAGAGAAGGAGGGGTCATCTAAATCTAAGGATCAATCCAAAATGGAGTTTTAAAACTCAAAAAAATGTTATCTCAAATATTTTTTAATATGAATAATAAGGACCCAAAGATGGGTAAAATGAATCTTATTGTGTTTGATGATGAAGAGGATCCTATAGAGTTAGAAGCAAAATCCCGTATGAACCTTGGCAATGAGGCCCTGGACTTGATTATGGAGGATGGTGAGCTTAATAATCTAATATTTACTCATTAATATTTTTATTTTAATGGTTGTTCATAGGTTCCAAATCTTACAAGGGAGGAAGGGGACAACTAGAACCTCAAAGATAAATTGAAAGCTCTTGAGGAGAAACTAAAAATCTAAGTGAAGGACCTAAGAAAAATTAGAAAAGACATTAAATCCATTAGGGAATTTTATGAGCATCAAAAACTATTTCACTATGACTTGAGATGGGTTCTTGAATCATATCAAGGTTATATAACACAAAATAATGATTGATCTTACCTTTCTTTCAAAATCTGATTCTTTCAAGAAGATAATAAATAAACAAGGCTAATATCTTCTTTAATTAATTTTAACTCAAAAAAGACTCTTATAATTTAAAATTTCATGAAAATTCTTATTTTATATCTTATTAATGTTAACCAATATCTTTAATAGGTCACCTCATTTGAATACACTTAATTTTACAAAAAGACAACATGCAAATTTTAAACCTTGTTAATTAGACCTCTAGACTATGTTTTGAAAACAAATTTCTCTATAGGTTTATTAAAACTTTACATAACCTATAAAAAAAAATTCAATCATCTTTCCCCACTTTTTTCAAAGTTTCAAACAATTTTACAAGGTAGTTTTAAAGTTGTGCTCTTTTTAGGACTTCTAAAATAGGGCTTTAAACCTTATTTAAGACTGCAGGTCTAAGTTTCTATCATAAATTTATATACATACCTCTTAAAACATTAAAATTACCTTTTATATCTCATAAACATACTATTAAATACTCCTACAAATTTCATGTAATTTGGATTAGTACTTTAGGAGATATAATGATTTTTGTCTTCTTAAACCCTTTTAAAACCCTTACTTATAGGTATGATGATTGTATTTTGATTATAAATCCTAATAAATATTAAAAAAACTCGTTAAATCACTCAAATCACTTCATAAACATACTTTCCAACAATTATAAAATGTTTTCATAAATTTTAAGGGTTAAATTTCAAGTTATAGGGATTGTAGTCCTTCAAACCCTAGTAAGCTTCTATATAGTCCATGAGCATTCAAAAATGGATAATTTGAGTTTTAAGATATATTTAAAAAATAAATAAATTGGATATGGTCTTCCCCACCATTATAATCCTATTTAAATCCATTATACACCTTTAAAGTCATAAAACACATTAAAAATAACCTTTTTATGACTATAAATCCACCTTTCTTTGACTATGTATATGCAGCAAGCATAAAATGAATAAAAAATTGAGTTATTAAGATATTTTTGGAATATATTATATTTTAAAACCATTCATAAATTTATATTTAATATATGTTTATTTTATATTTTTATCTATCTTAAAATTAATAAAATATCACTTTTACTTGACTATCAAACCCTTCTTTGATTGTAAAAACCTATATTATCTTCTTTAAGTCTACAACATGTAATAATATCTTCTAAAACAAACATAGGATTTTAAAAAACAATAAATAAATTTAGTTACATCATTATAAGTTTTATATTCAATATAAATCATTGAAATATATTATTTTATTCATATAATCTTGATACTTATACACAATCCCTGCATCTTGGAACCTTATCCTACATCTCCTTGGTTCCCTCTCTCCTCCTTATATATTTGAATGTTTGAGGTCTTATTGATCTATTTAACCTTATCCACTTTTCACCTATCTTTATTTCCATGTAATAATTCCTTTTTTATGTTGTTTTATTCCTTTTCTTATGAAAAATTGTCCTCCTTCTCCAATGTACCACTATTTAGCTTATCCTTTTTTGTAGATGATATTTTTTTATTATGTAGCACCTTAGTCTTGTACACTTGTAAAACTTAAACCTTGGTTGTTCCTCTTATTTTTACACATGCCTTGTTTCCACAAGTCTTGTATCTACTATTTCTTATGCCCCTTGGTTTATCTCTTAGTTTGACTACCCTTATATTGATGACATAGATATCCCATCTTGCCCAAAATGTTTAAAATGTATTTATCTTACACCTCTACAAGTTATAAACATGTGCCTTCTATCCTTATCCCTGGACACTAACATCTAGGATATACATTAGTGTATACATTACTATCCTAGCTTGATGCAAGTGTCCAAAGCCCTACATTCATCCAATTTACAAATAAACCATATCATAATGCTCAGTCTACAAGTTTTACTAGGAGTTATCTCATGATAGGAGTGGTATAAATATAATATAAACCCTCATCCATTCCTTACCTAGAAATCATACCAAAATAGCACTCAATAAGTATTCAATTTACCAAAATCTTTCATATTTTACCATATTCTTATATCAATCAAAGGAAAAACTAGCTACATGTCTGAAGTACTAAAGGGGTAATCATAAGGTCATATTTTTCAAGTTATAATATAGGTTAATGTTATACTTTATTATCACATATTTCATCCTTATGCACACACAAGCCTGTTCATAGGGGAGAAATACATGACTTTGAGGCCCTATTTTAAGTAATGGATATGTAGGTGGCACCCATTGATAAAGGGGTATTTTGGGTTAGCTTGATATTGTGATCCCATTAACCCATTTTTTCCACAATCACCATGGAGATGAAGTACTAGGGTTTTGTTATTTTAAAAGGAGAGATATTCCATAAGCTATATCTAAGCACACCATAGGGAAAAACAAAACCTAAAACATTATAGGTGGTCACATTTATATCTATCAAGTATTCTATACTAGACACTTACATCTAGGTTAGACAAAATCATCAATGTAACCATCTGAGGTTGATGCAAGTATCTAAAGTCATAGAGGTCAAAGATATATATTATGATGATTGATATAGAATCTATATCCAATATATTTCTCTCATGTGCCATATCAGATCTAAATGTGAATAATAATCTAGGTAAGTACCATTATTTTCCATTTATTGCATTATCAATCATTAGTTATACTTATTATTTTTATAATATCTCAGTGTTTAAATTTAGAGTATTATTTATCTGATTTTACAAATTAATTGTCCTACTATAGAGATAGTTTATCACCCTTGTGCCATAGACTATCTCTATCTCCTTTAACCCTAAATTCATTAATATATATTTAAGGGGTAAACATTTGGTGAACCTGATCCATGTGAATGAATTTTTTTATTCCTAGGGTTTTAAACTACTTAAGGTTTTAGATTACTGTACTTTTTCATTTTCTATTATTATTATTTTGCATGCAACCTAGGTGTATCCCTAGATTGGTGGGTGTGACTATCAAACATATTGATATTCCCCTCAACCCATCCAAGATGTCTCAAACCAATGAGGGATCTCATACCTTGGATCAATATGATACCCTTGTTGACAATGAAAAAAATACTAATAGGTTTATCATAGAAGAAGATTTTGATAAAGAAAATTTGGAAACAAATGACAATGACCAAGTGCATTGAATTATAATTTTTCATGAGCGTATTCAATAAAACCCATAAGATCTTGATAAAATATAAAAAATATACTTGAATCTAAATAATCAAAAACTTTATTGGATACATCCATCCCCTTGAACAAATTACAACTTAATATATCTAATGGAGGCACAAATTATTTGTTCCAAACTTTGTTAACTGAAACTACTATTGATACATCTATTATGAACTTACCTATTGTTTTAACACAAATAATAATTTTAATACCTATTATTACTAAAAATATCATTGGGCCTATAGTTTAATCACTCCTTCAAGTCATAAAGACCTTGTAGGATAAGGTTATAAACTTTGAATAAAAGGATTCAAAGTCTTCACGTGCTATAGATTCATAATATGTGTTGTATAACCCTTTCTCACTTGAAATCTATTTGTACTCTTTTCCAACTAGATTTATTGCACCTATAAGTTCACATTTTATGATGACAACGGTGATCCTGAACAACATCTTCAAACCTTTTATGCATCATGTCTTGATTTTGCTTCAAATGATAAACTTTTGACCAAATTATTTCCAAGGAGCCTCAAGGACTATGATTTGTGGTGGTTTTACGACTTACCTCTCCAATCCATGAAAACATTTAAACCTCTTGAAGATTAATTTTTGGCTCACTTTTTTATTAACATTACTGGAAACTTTTCCTATGCTCAAATTACAAAGATCAAACAAGGAACCATTGAACTAGTTACTGAATATGTCTTGAGATATAAGATAATTCTAGACAAAATGACCGATCCTATGGTATACAAATATTTTAAAGACATATTAAATCAAATTTTGCTTTCTCATTTACATGAGTTCATTTTTTTCAATAAGTTTCAGTCTTTCTATGACTTATGCCATGTTGTATGGGATATTGAAATGAAACTTATGTCATTAAATAAGTTCATGTATGTAGTAAACACACCAACTACATCTACATCTAGTAAAAATTTTACAATTAAACCAAGTTATAATATAAAACCTCTTGAGCCTAAAAGGGAAATAACCACCATCGTTAACATAATTGCATAATAGCCTAATCAGCTTGTCATATCTAAGGCACCAAGGAGATAGTTTACACATTTACCTAAGCCTCCTACTTCATTGCTCTTTTGGTTGCTAGAGTGTCATATTATTTCTCTCCCTCATCCGATAGATGTTGATGTAAATACAGCTCTAACCAAAAGATATGATGCAAATACTTATTGTGACTATCACGAAGGCCCTAAGAATTCTTAAAATAGATGTTTTACCTTAAAGCATAAGATTTAGGATCTCATTAATGCCCAATATATTACATTTGATGATCCTCTAAAAGAATCAATTTCACACCCTAGTGATCACCACAAATAGAAAACACTTAATAATTTTTTACAATAACATTCCAAGAAGGAACCAAAAGTTCAAATGGCATATAAATCACAACCTTCTCTATGATATAATGGACACCCACTAGCTGGGTTCACTGGTACTTACACATGACATATACCACAAATGGTTTAGAAACCTACCATTTCATTTGATGATAGTGAAATTAAGGATGATGACTCTAATATTCATTATTAATTCATTTGAGCATACCTTGATAAACACCCCATACATAGTGTTATGAGTGATAATGGTACAAGTGAAAATGTTTGCACCATGACATTACTTATGCATTTGGGTTATACACATCATTATTTACTCCCCTCTACTATATCAATAAGGGCATTCAATAGGACCTCCTAGAAGGTTCTTGTCAAGATTGATCTATCTTTATAGGTTAGTCCCACATATATGGTTACTACTTTCTCAATTATACCTTATACAGGTGTCTTTGACATGTTTTTGGGATGACCTTGGATACATACTCTTCAATCATTACCTTATATAGTGCATGGATATATTAATTACATTCATGCCAATTGGGTAATTATAGTTTTTGGTATTCCATATGAACATCCTCTTGAACAAGATCAATTTATACCCAAGAAATCAATTATCAATCCTAATAAGGATAATACACTATAAAAGCATAAGCAACAAGTAATCACCTTTACTAAGCAACCAATACTTGAGAGACATTTACATCAAAGATAGATAGTGGGTTCCATAGAATCCTCATCTTTTATACACCATATTCAGATATCTAGATCACCTAAACATGTTCCTATTATTGATAATTCAAATAAACCATAGAGTACATGTTATCACCAAAAGATTGCACCCTTGAGTTATTCATGGCATGGCAGTGCTTGGATGTCAATGTGTTTACTTGATGTAAAGAATGGCCATTGGTGTCAGAATGGGCATGAGTGATGGAATAGGAACTAATGCTAAAATGGGCACTTGGAATGTTTGATAATTTTCATGTGCATGAATACTTTGAGGCTTCAATGCAACAATGGGATTTTTCCCCAAGGTGTGGGACTCTTTCACTCCTTAGGATGAACCTATAGAGTATGATGTTTTATTTATATTCTAAGTGCACCTGGTTTAAGACCAATACACAAACCTAAAAAGAGTAGAACGAAATCTACAACTAATGTTAGACCTAAACTTGACAATGGGAAAAAGGAGGGAGAAGGTAAGAGTTTGCTAGAAAGTAAAAGGTGATGCACCAAGAATAAAGTGAGCACTTCACATGATTAATGGCATAATAAGACTAATAAAATAAATACATATATTTCAAACCAAATTTAATCATAATTTCTTCACATGGAGGTAAGGGAACATAACACATCACTAAGAGGGATGATAAATGGTCCACAGATAACTCTTATGCAGACTTGTGTATGCACAAAATATGAACTACAAAGGCTTCCAATTCTATGTATAGTTGTAAAGGGAGGATAAAAATGAGAGGGATGTGTTGGGTAAATATTTTATCATCAACTAAATAAAGGAAAAATGGGTATATCAACCATAACACAATGAGATTTATACGGCAAAATGGGTGTGGTGACCACAGATATAATGAGACAAATCTCTCCTCTTAGCAAGGGGAGGTTCCCTATAAACTATACTATACTAATATAAATTGAAAATAGATTCAGGGATGAAATCATACCATCCATCTCTATTTTTTTATAGATGACGTTCACGAAATAAAGGATAATTCTTGTATAATTACTGAAAGCATTTCTCTTCTTTCAAAAATGATGTTCAGCAAATAACAGGGATTCTTCCTAGGTAGTAATTAGATCCACAAGAAACCTACGAAATCACAAAGTCTTTCATTTTTTCTCCTAATGATTTAGGACAAAATAACATAGTAGAATGAAGTGCAGCACAAAGTCTCCACCAAAAACTACAACAAAGTAAAATATTACGAAGGATAAGGGGAGCTCAAAGTCTCTCCAATATCTTGAAACATAAAACACACAGACTAAAGACAATTATGGTAGCACAAAGTCTCCCACAGTCAGCTTTAGGACATCTTCTAGATTATTTCCAATTGTTCTAATTATTTGATTAAATGGACAAGACTGCATTTAAGAAAAAGACATAAAAACGATTTCCTAGATAAAACAAGATATTTCAACACAAAGTCTAAAAGGTCACTTGCTTTCTAATTCACTTGATACAATATGATTAACAGTCTGAGCTCAAAGTCTCAATAATGACTTTCAATTTGGGTAAAGTTTCACTTCTAATAATAGAGAGATCTCCTTTATTCAAAATGAGAGATTACAATATATAACATCCAAAGAAAGACTTGGGCACTTGATTTCACAAAATGGCCCATGCTGCATTGAATGCATTAAAAATTCTCTAAAGGGGCCATGCTAGAATAGGTTATTGGCCTTAAATTTGGCATTCTAAATCATCTCAAATGTCTCCTCTAAAGCATGGGTTACCTAGTCTTCTTTATGATGTTTACACAGCTGTCCATTCACCTTTACTCAATGAAGAAAAATAGGTTGTGCCATTGAATGCTTGTGCTCTCTGAGGTCCACCTAGTGGATTGTTCCACCTACTAGAATAACTCTTCTAAAGATATTTTGGATGTCTCTATAACTTTCCCTCTTTCCTTGCTACATTTTGTCTCTTCCTAATGATCTAAGCTCTCAGGGCTATCTTCTCACTTTCTATTGGCTCCTTTGCCCCCATTTTCAATGGATCATTGAGTTTGTCCTTGGGTCTACATTATTTGAAAATCAATGATTATTCCATAATCTTGAATTTGATGTCTACGAGGACATCACTAGTTGCTTTGAACCACTATGAACCTTGAACCTTTCAGAGTTCACTAGTTCAATGGTTTAAAGTTCAACGGTTTAGTAGTTCAATGGTTCAATGTTTATAAAGAGTCGTGTTCACTTAGTCTTCTTTATGAGTTCAAGGTGTCATTTAACTAATTGTTTGAACCATTTTGTTGATCCTTTTTCTAGAATCTTCCACTTGAATCATTCACTAAAACTTTAAACTTTAAACCCTTTGATCCTTTGAATCCATTGAACTCGTTGAACCTTTGAACTTGAACTCTTTCAGAGGTGGAGTTCAATGGTTCATTCTAACTCTTTGAACCCCACCATTGAATGATTTTGATTGAACCTTGGCATTGAACCATCCTTGCAATTTTTTAGGAAATGCCTTAAGTGTTTTGAGTTTTTTCCTTACGAAAGCCCACCTTTTGAACCTGTGATCTCCTTAGCTAAAAATGCTTGAGTGATTGAAAAACTTGACTACTCAAAACATTTTGAGAAAGAAAGAGACCATTTTGGCCTGTAGGATTGAAATGGTTGACATGTTTTCCATAAAAACCTGTGACAGATTTTGGGAACAATAGCTAGGTCTAGTTGGGGAACTTCCATCGACTGTATTTTGAAATAATCGAAGAAAGTAGAATCTAGACTCTAAGTGCCTTCATCTATGCCATTGGGATATGAAGTCATGCCACCCAAAAAAGAAAGATGCCAAAAACCAAATGAACAATATGAAACAAACAAATACTATACACATATACAACTAGACTTATCTGATACTTTAAGGATTGAAGTGCTTTAAATGCTACCCAATATGAGGCATTGAAAATGGTGTTTCATCTTGATATATCAGCAAGAAACTATTTTCACCTTAGAATAGGTGATTAGCAAATGGAATTTAACACTAGGAATCCAATTTTTTGTGCATTCATTTTGGTTCTCTCCTTTTACCTCTTAACAAAACTTGATCTTCAATCTGAAAACCATGAATCTTTGTTCTTTTGTCAAAGAGTTTCTTTACCTAGTTTCGATGTGTAGTAATACGGTCCACTACCATAATTCATTGCTCTTCTATTTTAGTTAAACACCTAATTTGATTGTCAGCATTAACTTGCCAATGTTTGGCATTATCAAGTACACTTGGTCGAAAGACTAGCTCAATAGTGTACTTGTAATCTTTAAAATCTTGGTGAGGAACCATGAGAGTTATAGAGACAGCCAAAGAATCTGATCGATCATTAAATTGTCTGGGCACCGTAGAAATACTAAAAGCCTCAAAACTTTCAAGGTAGTCCCACACCACATTGTGATAATGTCACAATCTTTCACTCTTGGTTTGATAAAAGTTCCTCAGCTAACAAACCACTAGTTCAACATCTCCTTAGACGTGAAGAAGCTTAACGTCTTTAGGTTGAGCAGCTTTCAATCTGAGCAACAAAGATTCATACTCGGTAGTGTTATAGGTATTGTTGAACTATAACTTGTATGAGTAGGGAAAAATATCTCCTTGAGGAGATATCAAAACAATCCCAGCTCTAGAACTAGTAGAAGAATTATTGCCATCAAAATCTAGAATTTAGACATCATTAAAATCTAATCTCCTTTCAGACTTCTCTTCATTAGAGAGGGAAGGTCCTTTTTTATCTAAACTATGCTCCTCTAATTCTTTTAACATCATATCTAAATTTTTTATATTGTCACTTATTTAAATTTCATTTGATGAAATATAAACATCTTCTGTAGACAAAAAGTAGTTACCCATTCTTGAGGATTCAAATAATTTGAGCTTTAGGGGCTGATGTTTGGGTGACAATGTATTTTGACTCCTTCTCAAGAAGCAGCCTTTATATGATGCCTTTGATAGGTATCCTTGCCTTAGATAGGTCCATGTTTAATTATCCACCAACATCCTTACAAAAATTTCATCTAATTAGAATGCCATACGAAGCTAGAACAATGGCCACCAAGACTATCATTTTAATCCTTTTTCTAAGAAGGCCGCAAATGCAAATTAGGCATCTTTGATTTGACCCAAAAGTGGTACTTTCTTGTTTTCCATGGAGAAAAATATCCCAAAAGTTTTAGTCATAGTGAGACTGAGAGAGTCTGCCACCTTGGCAGGCATAACATTGTCAGAGGCTCCAGAGTCTATTATACAGTTGCTCGGCTTATCACCATTTATCAATAGGAAAACATAGAAAAGTTATATTTTTCTAGGATCAATAGGAGGAGAAATGACAAGATTTTTTTGAGTGGATGTATTCTTTGGGGGATCATGAGTTACCTTTGAAACATCTTGTCCTGTAGGGATGATTTTGTTCTTGATGCATTCAACTAGCCTATCCAACTGTTCAGGGTTAGCTTGTAAGTATTCAAACTCAGACATTTAGATCTTGGTCTTCCTAGTATGATCAATTATGTCAAATAACTGAAATGAACTAGAAATAGAGGAAGGAATTCCATCATTTTAGGTTTTATTGGGTGTGGTACTAGTCTGAGAAATTAAAGCAAAAGATGCAGGGTTGTTTGAGGCACTTACTTTTTTATTGATCACCAGGTCCTTTGATTGGAAAGGTAGATAAGTCCCTCATTTAGCAATTGAAATTACTATTTGAGATTCTTCCCCTATTTTTCCCTTATTGGCTTATTGAGTTGACTGGTTCTAGGACCTAGTAAAAATAGTGTATGATCCATCAAACATTTCTCTCTTACTTCTAGCTTTATCCTAGTAATTCAAGAAACCAATGTTGGAGTCACCAACTAATTATTCTTTACCTTTTATAAAGAGATCAACATCATCTTCTTGGTCCAACTTAGGTTGGAAAGATAAATCATGTCCAGCTTCATGATAACCAACTGTTGAGTTAGCTAGTGCTGCTTCAATGGCAAGCGTCCCCTGTGGGGGAGGAAGACAATTTGGTTACCCTTGATTCTTGACAGCATTGTCTTGATATGACTGGTTTGGAAATGTCCTCCTTGGTATCTCCTGATAAGAAGGAGGGGTAGACATCCCTTGCACCATTTTCTTTTTTAGAGTTAGCAATTCATTTGCTAGCTTTAGCACCATAGGATCAGTGGATCCTATAGAGAAATTTTCAAAAGATGAAGAAGATTTATTTCTATTAGGATCTCTTGTTATCCTTCCTACCAAGATAAGATCATCTTCAACCTCAGTGGCCAAAATCTGAGCTATAGCAAGATCTATGTGGCTATCCCACCTCAATAGGAAACTCACTTTAAGAAGCTGAGAATTAATGAAGAAGCACTTAAGATTTTCTAGCGTCAAATGAACAATTGTAGGAATCCTATTCCTCAACTTGTCAAATTTAGCAATGAAGTCTCACATAGGTTCATGAGGCTCCTTCTTCATTTGTGTAAGCTAGGATAATAGGGCATGTGCATCTTTTATGAGTTTGAACCTAACCTCAAACTTATCCTTGAGAGTGTTCTAGTCAGTTACTATTTGTGCTTGTAGATGATAAAACCAGTCTATGGCAGTGCCTTGCAACATTTCCAAAAATAGCCTAACCATTATATCTTCAAATTCAATGCCTATCACACCACAGGCTATGCAGAAAGTTGTAATATGCTCATTAAGATGAACTTTCCCATCACCATAGAACTTGGGAAAATTCTTTCTTGAACTACGGGGTAGTTCATGTAAAGGTGGGGTTAGATTCAGAGGGCCAAAGGTGTTACCCTAAGGGCCTTAGACTTCCATGATATGATTATTGAAAGGAGGGATAAAAAATCATTATGGGATATGTATAGACAAATCTCTACTAGCAGAGGAAAGAGAAGCTTTGCCTAGTATTGGGGACCTGACGTTGGTAGGAGGAAAACTCCTGGTTCACTAGAGGTGAGCTCATGGAGGAGAAAGATAAAAATGATTTTGCTGCATAAACTCAAATACAAGGTCAAAAATACCTTGAGCTCTCTAGCTTCACATATACCGTGGATCTACCAGAGTGTAGAATGGAAAATAATTATAAATGCTTCACTTTGAAGCTTGAGGCTTCAAATTGCACATTCTTCCCCAATGGAGTCACCAAAAACTATTGGGTGAATATTTTTTCATCAACTAACTGATGGAAAAATGGGTATATCAACCATATCACAATGATATTTTTATAATAAAATGGGTGTGATGACCACAACTATAATGAGACAAATCTCTCCTCTCATCAAGGGGAGGTTCCCTATAAACTATAATATACTAATATAAACTAAAAATAGACTCAGGGGTGAAATCATACCATCCATCTCTCTTTTTTCAGAGATGATGTTCACAAAATAAAGGATAATTCTTTTATAATTATTGAAAGCATTTCTCTTCTTTCAAAAATGATGTTCAGTAAATAACAAGGATTTGTCCTAGGTAGTAACTAGATCCATAAGAAACCCATGAAAGCACAAAATCTTTCATTGTTTCTCCTAATGATTTAGGATAAAGTAACACAGTAGAATGAAGTGTAGCACAAATTCTCCACTAAAAACTACAATAGAGTAAAAGAGAAGGATAAGGGGAGCTCAAAGTCTCTCCAATATCCTAAAACATAAAACACATAGACTAAAGACAATTGTGGCAGCACAAAGTCTCCCATAGTTGGCTTCAAGACATCTTCTAGATTATTTCCACTTGTTCTACTTATTTGATTAAATGGACAAGATTTCATTTAGGAAAAAGACATAAGAATTATTTTCTAGATAACACAAGCTATTTCAACACAAAGTCTGAAAGGTCACTTGTTTTTTCATTCACTTGATAAAATATTATTAACAGTCTAAGCTCAAAGTCTTAGGAATGAATTTTAATTTGGGTAGAGTTTCACTTCTAATAATGGAGAGATCTTCTTTATTCAAAATGAGAGATTACAATATATAGCATCCAAAGAAAGACTTGGGCACTTATTTTCATGAAATGGCCCATACTGCATTGAATGCATTAGAAATTCTATGAAGGGGCCATGCTAAAATAGGTTATCGGCCTTAAATTTGGTGTTATAAATCATCTCAAATGTCTCCTCTGAAGCATGGGTTACTTGGTCTTCTTTATGATGTTTACATGACTGTTTATTCAACAATACTCAATGAAGAAAAATAGGCTATGCCATTGAATGTTTGTGCTCTCTAAGGTCCACTTGGTGGATTGCTCCACCTACTAGAATAACTCTTCTGTATATATTTTGGATGTCTCTATAACTTTCCCTCCTTCCTTGCTACATTTTGTCTCTTCCTGGTGATTTGAGCTCTCAGGGATATCTTCTCACTTTCTATTGGCTCCTTTGGCTCCATTTTTAGTGGATCACCGAGTTTGTCCTTAGGTCTGCATTATTTGAAAATGAATGGTTATTCCATAATCCTAACTTTGATGTCCACGGGGATGTCACTGGTCACTTTGAACCACTTTGAACCTTGAACCTTTCAGAGCTCACCAGTTCAATGGTTCAAAGTTCAACAGTTCAATAGTTCAGTGGTTCAATGTTTTGTAAAGATTTGTGTTCACTTAGTCTTCTTTATGAGTTCAAGGTGTCATTGAACCAATTGTTTGACCAATTTGGTTGATCCTTTTTCTAGAATCTTCCACTTGAATCATTTTCTTGAACTTTGAACCCTTTGATCCTTTGAATATATTGAACTCATTAAAACTTTGAACTCATTAAACACTATCAGAGGTGGAGTTCAATGGTTAAATGGTTCAATGGTTCATTCTAACTCTTTGAACCCCACCATTGAATGCTTTTGATTGAACCTTGGCATTGAACCATCCTTGCAATTTTTTAGGAAATGCCTTAAGTGTTTTGAGATTTTTCCTTACGAAAGCCCACCTTTTGAACCTGCGATCTCCTTAGCTGAAAAGGCTTGAGTGATTGAAAAACTTGACTGCTCAAAACATTTTGAGAAATAAATAGACCATTTTGGCCTATAGGACTAAAATGGTCGACATGTTGTCCACAAAAATAAGTGATAGATTTTGGGAACAACAGGATAAACATCCATAGAGATAAGAAATAAATGGTGTACAAAAAATGTAGAGAATGTAGGAAAGGAACTCAAATCTTATTAATCCCAAGGTCTAAAGTGATAAAACAATCTTGAATGGACAAAGCTTCATTATGCTTAAAAAGGGCTCCTTGGAGGGCAAACTTTGGTAGTGTAATGGTGCCTAAAACATGTCTTCCTTTTTTACAATGAAGGACCCAAGATTTTATAGTAAATTATAGACCTATGAGTTATTAATTGTAATCTCACCCAATATTGGGGCAGTTATAATATTTAATTATGAGTGGAGAAGCAGTTGGGATATTTTAAAATAAATTGCATGCCCATGTTCTAATAATTTGGTAGCCACCATGTATTTAGTTTTTATCTGGCATAGCTCTATCTTACATCTAATTATCTCAACTAATAACTAGTAGTTACCACTTAATATCCCATCTAGGTTGCTTTCACTACCTGACACTGGTGTCAGAATGAGCACTAGTACCAACACGAGCACTAGGTTAGAATAGGCACTAGTATCAATGTACACATGAGCACTGGGTGTAAAATGGGTAATGGTTCTAAAATGGGCATTAGTTCCTAAATGATAATTAGTGTCATCATAGGCACTAATATATAATAGGCATTGGTTCTAGAATAGGCATGGGCACTGGGCCATAATAGGCACTGGTGCTAGCATAGGCACTAGGCTATAATAAGCATTAGTGTAAGCATGGGCATATGAACTAGTGCTAGAACAAACACTAGTGTTAGAATGGGCACTGGTGATAGAATGGTAATTGGTGCCATCATAGGCATGGTAATTAGGATAGAATGGACACTAGTGTTGATATGAGTATGGGCACTAGGCCTAAATATGCACTAGTGCTAGAATGAACACTAGTGTCAGCATGGGTATAGACCATGTTTATTGAGTACTTGTGTAGTGTTCATTTTATTTTACAAGTGCATACACCTTATCATGTACACCCCTACATAAAATATTTCACGGTACATATTGAATTAAAGAGTCAACATTTTGATGAATTTCATGGGCCACATTCTTACTAAGTAGGGACTAATATCCTTTAAAGTAATCCATTGGTCATGGAGTCATATAAGCTTGATGAATTATCTTTTAAAAGCATAAATCTAATGCATGAAATGTTGATGACTCATCAAGTCATGCATGTCAAGTACATGATGAATATTTAGCCTTCACTAAATAAAATAAATTGAGACATACCTCCAAAAAATCAAAGGGTAAGGAAATAACAAAAACTATTCCATAGGAACTTAGAGGAAGATAAAAACTTCTAAAATTATTGTGTCACAACACTTAGATGAAAGAAAAAAAATATAACATATCCTAAAATAACTAATCTTAAGGATATCTAAACAAAGCCATTAAGTGATTCTACAAAATAGCTTCCCTTTATTGTCAACTTAGAATGTTTTTCATGTTTAAGGGTAGACCAAAAAAAAGGTGAAAAAATATTGGGTTCTCAATAAACTAATGGATCACTTATCTAAGGATGTGCATCAAAAACAAACTCACCAGCCCATATAAGTTAACTGGGAAAATAGTTGTCTTGGGTGGATAGGAAGTTTGATTCTAGCATTTTTGATGCTCAATCTTGTGTTGTGGATTAAGCACAACATGTGGTCACTCATCATTATTGGCCTCCAACTAGGCCAAGTACTTGCTAGGTCATCCCCTTGATAGGACTAAGATTGAGTAATTCAAGGTTTCCCTCATATTTATGTTTTTTTGCCCTATCATTCTTCTAATTGGGATGCTCTTACCCTAGTAATTGACTTATAATCACATATACCTCTACCTATTGTTAATTTTTCTCATGAACTTCTTGAAGAGATGTTAGTTTATTATTAGAGATTGTGAATAAGTCCTCTATCTCATCCCAAAATAGGTCTTCATCTAGATACTCTTCACTATTTTTAATGAGAGGCTTCATCATAACTTCAAGACTAATTTATCCTTCTTCCATGCTAAATAGAAACTCAATTGTCCAAGAGAGGACCTCATCATCCCATCCCTGAATGCAATCTTGACTAGATAAATTAGATTTTCCTCATCAAGATTATCTCCCTCCTTTCCATCCTTGCCCATTTGCTCATTGTTCTACTACTGTAGTTGATCATACTCATCCTTTTCTTTTAGTAGGTCTAAACTTTTTGGTTTGGTGGCATAAAGAGGGTTGCCAATAATTATTTCCTTACCATCTTCACTCTAAATATCCTCCTCTTCTCCTATATGGTATTCACTTTATCTCTATACAATGGGTCCTCCTTTGAAAAGGGAGATGGTGGGAGTGAAAGAGGGCTCAACATATGAATTAGAAGTGGCCTTAACAAGGTTGGGCATCTCAAAATAAAGATGTTTGGTCTAAGAAGGCTACCAAGGTTGAGCAATTTGAGGCTCTTGACGAAGAATGGGCTTTTGAGAGAATTGTTCATGAGGGATAATACACTGAGTTTGTAAAGGAACAGACTCTTTCTAAGGATGGAGACTTCTAAAACCTAGGATTTTGAATGTGGGAATGTCCTTTTGAGTGTTGTGAGCCTAAGTAATGGCAGGAAAAACTTGTTTGAAATTGGGAATAGAGGAGGTTGACTAAGGTCTAGTTTCTTGCACTTAAACAAGCACCTGATGTATTTTCTACTCTTTCACTATGATCTACCTATCCAATCACTCTTCATTATGTTTTTCTCACTCACTCACCTCTTGTTGATGGAATAATCTTAAAAAATAAGTCATTCCTACTACTTAATTACTCTTACTCTTTTTCAACCTTTGTCATCTATTTTTGGTGATCAAACCATATATCACTAATGCTTTGTTGGGGTTAGTTAGGAGGATTACCGTGTTGATTGAGAGAAACATAGCCTTGAATATATAATTTGAATCATGAGAAAGATGCCATAATGGTTGAGCTAAGGTGGGGGGAAGGTAAACATTAGGATAAAGATGATATCCTACTATGAATAGGCTATTTGGGATAAAACCAATAACATTTTTAGACTTATATAGATGGTATGAGGGCATATAAAATGCATTATCATGTAATGGAGAGTGAAAATACATATGTTTAATCACTCAAACTACTTAAACCATTATATTTGATCCCTGGAACCACCATGGTGTTAAATAAACTACCTTGAATTGCAATATGCACTGAAGAACCCACTAAACTCCTGTAATGGATGATTTAAGGATCATAAAATTATCCCATCAGGCATGACAAAAACTATTATCATCATAAGTTTTCACCCTTAAGTTATTCATGGAATGAAAGTGCTTGGTTCTTGGTGTGATTACTTGATGTAAAGAATGGGCATTGATGCTAGAATCGGCATTGGTGCTAGAATGGGCATTAGTTCAAAATGGGCACTGGTACTAAGATGGGCATCAAACCAAGATAGGCACTAGACTGAGATAAGAATGAGTGCCAAAATGGGAACTAGGCTACCAGAAGCACTGGTACTAGAATGGGTATCGATGTTAAAATGGGAACGTGGCATGTTTAAGACCTTTCACATTCATAAACATTTCCATGTTATAGTATAATAATAGGATTGTCTCCTAAGGTGTGGGACTCTTTCACTCCTTGGGATAAACCTCCAGAGTAATCAAACTTCCTTCTATTATAAGTGCACCTAGTTTATGACTAATGCACAAACCTAAAAAATAGTATAAATAAATATACATCTAGCATTAAACCTAAAGATGATAAGGGGAAAATTGAAGGAGAAGGTAATATTTTGCTAGAAATTAAGAGGTGGTGCACCAATAATAGATCAAGCACCTCACCTACTTAATGACATAATAATACTAGTAGATTGAATACATAAACTTCAAACTAGATGAAATACATTAGTGTGTCACATGGAGGTAAGGTAAAATATTGTGGCACTAACAGGGATGACAAATAATCCCATAAATAATGCCTATGTAGACCCATGTATATATAAAATATGATCTTCAAGGACTTTTAGTTCAATGTAGAGGAGAAAAGGGAGGAAAAAAATGAGAGGGATGAACATCCAAAGATAAATATCAACTAATGGTGCACATAAAATTAAAAAAATTAATAAAATTAACTCAGATATTATTAATCACAAGGTCTAAGGTGATATTATAAGCTTGAATGGATAGACCTTCATTATACTAAGAGAGGGAAAACTTTAGGAATGTAATGGTGCCTAAAAAATGTCCTACTTTTTTATAATGAAGGACTTGGGATTTTTTATGAAATGAGAGGCACATGGGTCATTAATTATAATATAATCCACTATTTTAGTGGTTATAATATTTAATTATGAGTGGATAAGTGGTTGGGATTTTATTAGAAGAGATCATGTACCCATACTTTGACAACTTGATAGTTGCCATATTTTTAATTTGTATATGACATTATTCTATCTTACATCCACTTGGACTTAAATAACACCTAAAATTACCACTTATTCACCTATATAGGTTGATTTTACCATCAAAAACTAGTGTTGGAACATGCACTAGTGTCATCATGGGCACGGGTACTGGTGTTAGTACAGACATGGGTATTAAGCTAAAATGGGCACTGGTAATGGCATGGGTATGAAAATTGGGAATAAAATGGGTACTAATTTTAGAATGATCACTTATGCTAGAATGGGTACTATTCTATAATAGGCACTAGTGTTGGCACATGCATAGGCACTAAACTAGAATGGGCACTAGTGTTAGAACAAGCACTGGTGCCAAAATGGGCATTAGTATTGGAATAGGCACTAGTGGTGGAATGGTCAATAGGCTAGATTGTGAATTGGTGCTAACACAAGTATGGTAATTAGGAATGGAATAGGTAATAGTGTTAGAGTGGGTATTGATGAAAGCACAAGTAAATGCACTAGGCTAGAATGGGCACTAGTGTCGGCATGGGCATGGGTCATGTTTATTCAGTACTTCTGCAGTGGTCACTTTATTTTAGATGCATGTGCACCTTTTCTTATGCATCCCTACATAAGATAGTTCAAGGTACATGGTGAGTTGAAGATTCAATAGTATATATAGATGGGTTCCAAGAACCCATATTCTTTTTATCAATATTTCACAACCCCAAAGTCCTATTATACATATGTCAAGCATCACAAATACTACAATCATAGATATTTCACCTATATATTTTATTTTGAATTACCACCAGTTTATTGAACTAGGTTTTAAGTTGGGAGATACCTATTATAACCCTTTAAATTAATTCATAGGATGATTTTGTCTCTTCCAAAAATACCAAAAAAACAAAAAACATTCAAAAATATAGAAACATTTTTAGCACTACATGTTATATTAGCTCTTTGGGATCTATGCACTAGTTCCATATTGATGAATATCATATCGTGTACTCTTACATACACATATATAGGCATACACTATCATGTTTGAGCTTACATATGTACTTACAAAAACCTATTATCCATGATTATACATTACATAGGGTACTATATGATCTATACTTGATATTTTTTACTAACACATTCAATCCATGGGCCACTATGACATGTTTATGCTGGTTGCCTATGTTTTTTCTTTAGACACTTCTTTGAGTGTTTTGCCTTATTATTATCTTGTTTTTTAGAATTTGAATATGCTTCATTATATATGGCCTTTGTGCCTAGGGTGACCATCGATGGTTACCGTAACTTGAAATGGTTGAGGGGCCATAAATGAATGAGTGAAAAGGTGATCAAATAAAGGATGTGTTTAGGGTGACTTGTCATAATGAAGTTATAAATGAATGCTAGTAGACTAGGTGGTCCACTAGAAAAAGAGTTAATTAAGAGTCCACAATTCAAGATGCCATTGAAAACTATTTTCATGCAGTTTTTTTTTTTTTAATAAAAAGGCTAAAAATATATTAATAAAAGAATAAGATCATTACAAGAAGAATGGGGGACCGAAATCCCCAAAGGAAAAAAACAAGCACAAAAAAACTAGGGATGAACCCACCTATATGTTGATATGAGCCTTCCTATCTTCCTCCAAAATACATTTCAGATTAAAGCGAAGCTCCAGGGAGAGAGACTCCCAATCCTCAGAATTACCACCATCTAAATGCTCAAATGCCCATGTTGCCAAACAATCTATTGCTCTATTCCATTCATAGGGAATATGAACAAACCTAATTGTATCCATGAGCTAGCTAATCCTCAAAATGTATTGTACAATCCCAGCCAATTACCAATTGACCTCCAACACTTTCCTCTTAACAAGCAGGCTGATCACGACTTGAGAATCCGATTTGCAAATGATCCTACACCAACCCAACACCTGAGCCTTCTCAAGAGCATAGAGAATAGCTTGGCCTTCCATCATGTTTTTGGTTTGTGTCCCCTCATGGACTACAAAGAGAAAAATCACCGTACCTTCAGAGTCTCTACCTATCCCACCAATACTTACAAGGCTGGGATTGCTCCTAGAAGAGCCATCTGTATTGATCTTGAGAAAACCATTGGGAGGGTACTACCACTGACCATCCCTATGAATCTTCTCTTTGCCCTATCAACCCCTATTGACACAAGCTAAATTACCTACAAATCACTAGATTCCTAGGTGTACCACCACCTTAGTGTCTTGTTTGGATAAAGGGAGACAAACCTCACTCTTGGCCTACATAGTCTCCTGAATCATCCCTATGACTTTCTGCCAACCTTCTTGTGCCATAATCCTCTCATTCTAGAATATCCACCTATTTCTCTCTAACCAGAGCTGCCACAATAAAAAGATGGGCCCCCCTAACCAAACATTCTGTAGAAAAGCCATCCTTGAGGGGGGTTCTCTGAAGCCACTCCAAAAATTGACCAAGGATGAAAAATTTTCATGTAGTTTCTAAGAGTCTACATTTTTCCCCTTTTTTTATGTAGATTTAGGCAAGCTATAGAAAAAAATATAAGTGGTTGGTCAAGGTCTAAGTCTAATTGCCCAAGTTTGGGAGGGAGGAGGTGTTCCCCCTCAAACTAGGAGTTGATGAGGTAAGACAAAAATCATGTCATGATTTGATAGAAGGTAGAGTGGATGCAAATATGCACAATATGTGATGAAGTACAAGAGGCTAAAGCATTTCAAGACTAAAGTTGCAAATGTTGAAAATAAAGTTGGGTTTTAGGATAAATGTCAAGGTAACCAGTCCCCAACATTAGGCATAGTTGATCGAGTCACAATTGTCATGTGTCCTAGAAAGGGTTGATGCTTTCTTAGGTATCCAAGGTAGGAGGTGCTCCTAATAAAAACACAATGGGTCAATTCATGCATGAGGTGGTGCATAATACAAAATTTTAATAGGGAAAAATTGGTCAAGGTGGTCATTATAACTAAAGCAAGGTCATCATAAGGTGTGCGAATAGGTACCAACATTGGGGTGGGTGAAGGTAAATGGGTCAGGTGGTTGGGTGGGTAGGGGTTGGCTGAGCTAACTCCTAATGTGCTAGGCAAGAGGAAATTTCCTACATAGTCCTATGGACAATTGATCCAACATGGAATTTAGGCCCAATGTAATTCTTGAGAGGGAGAGGGTGACTCCTAAATAGGTCAAGGTGGGGAAATTAAGGGGTTAATTCAAGTGGAGGTGTTGCTAGGTGGAAAAATGGATAAAAAGAAGGTGAAATGTAACCACTGATGATTAGGGCCAACTAGTGATGGTTATGTAACCATTGATAGTTAGGGTTAGATGCGACTAGTGATGGTTAGGGTCAACCATTGATGGTTGGCTAAAAACACTAAAACCATTATAAAAAGTCAAAAATAAAAACATTTGTCTTTATTTGTAACTTGGCATTAGGTGATTGGTATTGTCTAAGTGATTATTATGAGTGAGGGTGGGAAAGTGTGGTGAGTTACTAAGGTGTGTTGATTGAATTAGTGAGTGAGAATGTGATGGTGGGATTAGGATAGATGTTAGAGAGGTTCATGGATAAGTGGTTGGGTGGGGGTTGAGGTAGTGCCACTTGTCATAAAATGAGGTAGGTCATGTCTTAAATTAGAAGGGAATTGGTAATATGGTAAAAATATAATGAGGCATGTTTAATGAAGGAATTACGGGTTTGTAGATGTAGTGCTAGGAGTTTTTCTATTTTAATGATTTATGTAAAAAACTATGTTTGGGTGGGTATTTTTGTTGTAGAGAGGTAGCTAGACATATGTAAGGGTGTTAAGAATAAATTTTAGGTGGTATAAGGGGGTTTATGGTTTTATAAGGAGGTCAAGGTATCAAGGCTCACCACCTGTGGTCAGGTAACAATGACCATCAGTGGTTGGAGCCAATCGATAATGGTCAACATTGGGGGTAAATGGCCTGAAGGAGATTGTCAATGGTTAAGGGGATCCATCAATGATTGAGTTGAGTTGGGATGGGGTAGGGATTAGGTTGGGAGAATTGGAGTGGGTAAGAGTTAGGATAGGTAAACTGTTAAAATGGGTATGAGTTGGGTTAGAAGAGTTAGGTAATGGGAGTGTAATGGATGTTGTGAGGATTTTGGAAGGTAGTATAGGATTAGAGTTAGGTTAGGAGAGTGGGGAAGTGGGAAGGGTAGGATAAGAGTTAGGAAGGATTAGGGTCAGGATGGGTTAAGAAATTGGTTATGGTAGGAGGCATGTTGAGATAAGAGTTGATAAGGGTTACTGATTAGTGATATATTTGTTATTGCAGGAATGGGATCAAATCCAATTATAGGATTAGGTTCTTAATATTTTTACTAAGGTGAGGGATGCCATGTCTATGGATGACTCATGTCACATGAAGGTAGTGGGTTTTAGAGTGATGCAACATTACCAACACCTTCTTAAGGATGATGGAATGATAGTCACCCTCATCGAGAGATGAGACCTGATGACTAATACCTTTTTGTTTCTAATTAGAGAGATGAGCATCCTCTTAGAGGATGTCCATTAGATTACACATCTACCCATCCATAGATATTTGATCTACCACATAGAGTGGGAGGAGATTGATGAGTGTATGGTGATGTTTTATGGAGATGATTGAGATGATACCTAGTTCCACTTTGGAGGTTTCAGCATTAGGCCTCTATACTAGAGGGCTCCTAGTGAGAGATATTTATTGACCATGTTGTAGCTAGCAGTCACATGTTACACATTTTTGGATTTTTTAAGAGGGAGATATCTTGGTGTGTTTTTGGGGGTGATGGTGGAGTTGTTTTTGGGTGGTACAATGTTTAGATGGGTACAAGTCTAACTAGTTTAGATATATAGAGATTTATGGGGGTTTAGAGTGTATAGGTAGTATAAAATCAACATGGGATTTATTATTCACTATTGGGCCTATGATCACATATGAGTATTGAGACCCTTGGGCCTTGTGATAGAGGGATACCAGATGATGGATTATGTGGTTGGATTTTACCAGTGGAGGAGAGATAGATCCATGATAGGTGTAGGTGGTAGTACTAGGGACATTGATTGGTTCAGAGGAGCCTTGGAGAGTTTTTTTCTTAGTCGCATAGTGTGGAGGCTATTTAATAAATGATTAGTAAGGTTTGGGTATAGGTACCACACCCTATCTTTATAGATTTGGATATGGGCCTATGGGAGGTAGGATGGTGAGGTAGAGTGCATCCCATTTGAGTGAGGGTGGGATTAGTTTGGGCTTGTATAGGGTATCCCTCCTAATTTTTCTTTATATAGGAGGGAGGATGTAGATTTCTATCTACCAGAGCCATATATAGTTGAGGAGGAGTTAGTTTTTGAGGAGTTTCCCTTGAGGGATGGATATGATATAGGTTACACATCTGATTACCCAACCTAGTTTTAGGGGAGATACATACACATGGATATTGGTTTGGGAGATGGGGACCAACAATTGATGGATGTTGACTTAGGTTAGAGGCCAACACAGAGGGATCCATAGGTAGTGGCATTATTTTTAGTAGCATAGACCTAGATTATAGAATTATAGGGGTAGATTGCCACCTTAAAAAGTCAGCTAGGAGGAGTTACAATGTAGAAAGATTTGGCCTAGGCATAGGTCACTACTTTATTGGGTTAGGTGGCTAGTTTACAGGGGTAGATTTCCATAGTGATAGGAGAGTGAGACTAGGTGAGGGTCTCACTTGAGTTGGTGACATAGGAGAGAGAATATCTATGATGGGCCAATGGAATAGTAGTGGTACCCCCAAGTTTTGTGACATAAGCCAGATATCTAGTGGCCATACAAGAATTGCATTAATATGACATTATTGTGCTAGCATAGTGTCCTAATGAGCTAAGGTGGGGTGAGTACAAGGTGATTTTGGCTAGTGGAGTATCACTTACAACACCAAGTCAGTGGATGATGGTAGTGGGTCAACAAGAAGTGAGTCCAGGGGGACCACCACTAGATGTTAGTGTTAGTGGTTCTGGTTCAGATGCTCTAAGTTCATGAGTAGAGATCCTATGTGATGTATTTTGTTATTTTGACACTAGCCTGCATACTAAGATACGATATGTATTTATGAGAAAGATATATGTACATTTGTTGACACTTATTGGATATATGTGTGTGTGTGTGTGTGTGTGTGTGTGTGTGTGTGTGTGTGTGTGTGTGTGTGTGTGTGTGTGTGTGTGTTTGTGTGTGTGTGTGTGTGTGTGTGTGTGTGTGTGTGTGTGTGTGTGTGTGTGTGTGTGTGTGTGTGTGTGTGTGTGTGTGTGTGTGTGTGTGTGTGTGTGTGTGTGTGTGTGTGTGTGTTTTAGATGATTGAGATGATTTTATGTTTGTTCATGAATGCTGATGTATGAGACTTATGATATTGATGATTATCTTGCATAGTATAGGCATGTGATTTTGATTGATGTTATGATGCTTATAGGATCAAAATCATTGATGTTGTGATTTGATTATGATAATTATGTGTTTATGATGATGTTATAATGTTATTAATGTTGTTAATGTTATAAGGTCATTGATTATTATGTTAATAGTATGGATTTATGATGATGTTTTATAATGTTATGAGATTATTGATTATGATGTTACTATTTTAATTATGATGAGAATTTTGATGAAGATGTTTATTATGTTAGTGATGATCATGTTATGTGATGTTAATGTTATTGGCCATGTCATTTATGAATGATGTTAATTTTCAGTTGAATGATGAGGATGGTTATAATATAAATGTAATGTTAGGATGATTATATGGATTATGATTTGTGAATGGATATGATGATATAAGATGATAGTTTGTAGGGAAAAGGAAACATTCATGTTCACTTGTTTTGGATAAGAAAAGGAAACATGGTGCCTTCCGCTAGCGAGAACCTAAAAATAAAAATCCATAGATGGATTAACTTAGTGAACACAAACCCATCAAATGTTTCATAAGAGCATGATTTATTAAGAAAACATGCATCTTGACCACTTCATGCCAAGTAAGCTCATAGTCCCTTATGTGTGATTAGGATGTGGATGATAGGTTAGGGGGTAAATATTGGAATGGAGTCATTATATCTTCCATAGGTGACAAAATAAATTTAGTAGACAAGTCCATGCCTTTTTTATGTTTGATTATAATGGGTAGACTAATCAATGTGGGAAGTGTACTCATGTCATTCCTAAGAACCAAGTATGACCTAATTGGATAATTGGGTAGACTGATCGATATGAGAAGTCTACAAATGGTAGATATAAGAGTCAATTATGGCCTGCTTATTATGGATTTTGCTTATTTTTGTTTCTTTGTATTTATAAGTTGTTAAAGCTGATCAATGTGGGAAGTTTCTACTGAATATTTTTTAGCCATCCTTTGAAAGAGTGCTCTAAGATTTTACTTTGCATAGCTGTCCTTTGAGGGAGTAGTCTATTTTTAAGAAACTTTTTATTTAATGAGGTAGTTTTCCTTTAAGGGAGCAGCTTGCTATGTTTTTTAAGTGTAGATATGTTTTACAACTAGACATGGATAAGTTTGGTGAGGTTCAAAAGGTCTACCCATGTAAAATTAATACTTAGGGAAAAAGGTTCATTTAGGGGAAGGGGTTTTTGAGAAATAAATGACCATGGGATTCTATCCATTAAAAGATGAAAAGTATCCATGAGAACCATGCATGGGTAGAGCCAGTGTACCCATACTTAAGATGAGGCTGGTAATATGATAGATGAATCACACGGCTCTATATAATCAATCAATCCCAAAAGGGGTGGAAAGGAAATGAGGTATAAGAAGGTTAATGAAAAAATGGGATGAGATTAAGCTAGACCTAGAAGTGGGTTTGATCCTTATGTTAACAATGAAATAGATACAAATGTGAAGAATTGATGGGTTCATGTTCTAACTTGCCCTCAAGAAAGGACAAGCAATAAGCACTCGATCCACACTTATGGGTTATAATGTAAGGTCCTTACCAGTTAAAATCAAACTTACACTTGTTAGTATTCTCCATGTTAGTGACGTATTAATTTTCCTTGAGGATGAGATCCCCAATGTTGAACTGCCATATTTTCAAATGTTTGTTATATGCTCATTTGATACACTCTTGATAAATGTGAAGATGATTGAGGGTAGTAAGGTGATGTTCATCAAGAAGTTCTAAGCATGCTAAGCATTCTTGATGATAGTCACTTTAAAAGAATATCATGCAAGGATATGTAGAGAGATGGAATTTTGACTTGAAGAAGTAGAACTACCTTAGATCCAAAGATGGGAGAGAAAGGTGTATTACTCGTAGTAGTTCAGATATTAGTGTGGTAAGCCCATAAATCAAATGGGATATGGAGGTGTCAATCCTTGCTTAAAGCACTGACTACCTTAGTGAGCATTTTGATGAGGTTTCTGTTGGAAGCCTTAGCCTAGACATTAGCTTATGGATGATAAGTCAAGGAAAATCTTAGGTTGATACCAAAAGCATCACAAAACTCTTGGACTTTTTTATTGTTAAAATATTTTTTGTTATCAGTGATGATTTTTTTAGGAACACCAATGTGGAAAATGATGTGGTGGTTAATGAAATCAATGATTTTTTCATCTTTAATTAAGATTATTTGGATGGCTTCCACACATTTGGTGAAATATTCTATGGTGGTTATGATATATTAATGTCATTATGAGGAATGCAAATTGATTTCTCTGATAAGAATAAGACGCCATTGTGAGAAGGGTCAATAGTCAGTTGATACCTAAAGACCATGAGGAGGTTCATGATGAATTTTAGCATGTTGTTGAAATTTGATGCATTTTTTGAAATATTCATGACAATTTTGATTGAGTGTGGGCTAGTAGTAGCCTAGATGAAGAATATAATTGGAAATAGCTAGACCACTGAAGTGTCCTCCATAGATATAGTCATGTGCTTCTTTAATGGAATGTGAAGCCTCATGGATGTGAAGGAAATGAAGGAGGAGACCATCAAATCCTCATTTGTAAATAATGCCCCCTAATATTAAGTAGTGATAGGTGCCTTAAATGAAATATATATGAGCATTTATAGAAATATTGGAAGGGAGGATACCAACATTAAGGTAATCAAAAATTTGATCATACCAAATGTCTATAGGTGACATTTTTATCTGATAAATGGTAGGAAGATAAGATTTGAGGTTAGATAGAATGATAAAGTGGTGGATGGTAATAAATATTTTAGACTCATCAGGTTGAGATGGAATTTGGGATGCAAGGGAAGCCATTATGTCCACAAATTTATTGGTAGAATGAGGGACTGATTAGATAGTGTAGTGGTCAAATAACACTAAAAGTTTATCAACAAGTTATTTTTAATTTAGAATGATATCATTTTTACATTGATAGGCTCTTGTGACTTGGTTGATAATGATTTGAGAGTCTCCAAAGATGCTAATTATTTTGATTCCTAGAGCTAGAGTGGTTTGGAGACCAATGACCAAGGCTTCATATTTGGCTATATTATTTGTGCATTCAAAATCAAGTTTGAAAGAAAGGGGAAGAGGTTCCTCATTAAGGAAACTTAGTATTATGCTAGCACCCACACCATTTTGACATTTAGAGTCATCAAAATACATAGTCATTTGATAGGTGGTTTCTTCTAAAGAAAGAGTGGCTATAGACTCATCTAGAAAGGCAAGATGGGGAGTTTGATTATCAGGAAGAGAAGCTTCAACTATTTGGTTTGTAATCACCTATCCCTTAATGGATTTTTGTGGAAGAAACTCAAGGTCAAACTCAATTAAAGTAATAATCCACTTATACATATGTTGGTTGTGATATGGCTTGGAGTGCATGTACTTGAGGGGGTTAGTGTTAGTAATGACATAAGTTTTATGGTTGAGAAGGTAGTGATATAGTTTAAAGGCAAGGCAAAGTTTTTTAAGGTGTGTGTATCAAGTTTCATAGTCAATGAGGGTATGGTTGATGTAATAAATGGTATGTTCCTTATGTTGGTCATAACGATGAGCGAGCATGGCTCCTAAGGAATGATCAATGGTAGATATGTATAAATAGAAGGGTTGATCCTCCTTTGGGGGAATAAGGACTAGTAGAGAGAGAAGATACTCCTTGATTTCATCAAAGACTTGTTGACATTCTTTGGTCCATTTAAAGGAGGTATCTTTCTTAAGGAGGTGGTGGAAAGGCTGACAATGATCAGATAGTTGAGAGATAAAGCAATAGATTAATGGAAGTTTGCCTTATAGGCTAAAAATTTATCTTAGGTTAGTAAGGGAAAGCATTTCCAAAATGGCTCAAAATTTTATGGGGTCTATTTCTATTCTATGATGTGAAACAATAAAGCCCAAAAGTTTTCCTGATAAGAACCTAAAGATGCATTTCTTTGGGTTAAGCCTAACATGATAATGGATAAGTATTTCAAAGATGATAGAAAGAATAGTTAGGTGATATTAATGGTGATTGGATTTACCAAGAGATCATCAATATAGTCCTCAACTATTTTATGAATGAGGTCATGAAAGATATAGGTCATGGCCCACTGATAGGTTTCCCTTACATTTTTTAAGCCAAAAGGTATGACATGATAGCATAAATATCCCCATAGGGTGATGAAGGATGTCTTATGTTGATCTTGAGGGGTGATCAATATTTGGTTGTATCCTAAAAAACCATCCATAAGGGATAACATTTCATGGCCAGTAGTGAGATCAACAAGTTGGTCTATGTTAGGTAGGGGAAAGTCATCTTTCGGGTATGTGAGGTTAAGCTCATAAAAATCCACACAAAGGCAAATTCCCCCAATGGGTTTGGTAATATAAATAATATTGGAGACCCATTGTGGGTAATCAAAGGATTGAATGAAGTTGATAGATAAAAGGTATTGAACTTCTTCTCTGATGAGAAGAGTTATGTGAGGGTGTATATGATGAAGCTTTTACCAAATTGCTTAACTTTGGGATGGGTTAAAATTTTATGAAGAGAAATGGAAGGGTTAATTCTAGGAATATCTTGATAAGACCAAGAAAATGCTATGCTATGGTCATGGAGAAAAGATTGATAGTCTCAATATTCCTCAAGGGTTAAGGATTGGTCAATAATTACAATATGAGGGTCCTCCTGAGATCCCAAATTGACATCTATGGTAGATTAATTTAACATTGTTTGGATTTTAGGAGGGAGGGCCTTTTGAATAGAAGAGTCTCCTACACCTAGGTAGGTAAGAATAGAATTGTCATCTTGATGTTGGATGGTGTTAATAGTGGGTGAGTCATGTGTAATATTTTCAGGGTGGATGAGAGAAATGGTTTTGGTTTGGCCTTCTTATTGATAAGTTAGGGGACCCAAAATGGGAGTATTGATAATAAAAATTAGGTGGGATGATGTCAATCTCTTCAAATTGGAAATATGGGGTTGGTGAGGGTAGAGGTTCTTAAAATTG
Source organism: Torreya grandis (assembly GCA_037957365.1). NCBI lineage: Eukaryota > Viridiplantae > Streptophyta > Pinopsida > Cupressales > Taxaceae > Torreya > Torreya grandis. The sequence goes on along the minus strand of JARHVA010001307.1, from coordinate 52,817 downwards.
GAAAAGTGGGGTTTGTGAGGGTAGAGGTTCTTTAGATTAGAAAAGTGGTGTTGATGAGGGTAGAGGTTATTTAGATTGGAAAAGTGGGGTTGGTGAGGGTATACGTTATTCAAATTATAAAATTAGGGTTGGTGAAGGTAGAGGTTTGTCAATAATGGTGAGAACTAGTTTTGGTGATGTGGGCTCTTTTAGGGGAACATACCCCAGGAAAAAGAACTCACAAGGATTTTGAGTTTTGATGATGGGAAGCTCATGAGGTCCTTATTCATAGAGGCTAAAAAAAAAACCCTTCCAAGTTCACCAATGAAGGTACATTTGGGCAAAGGTTGGGTTGCTATAATAAGAAAATTTAGAACTGAATGGTTAGATGTATGGAATGGTGGTGGGAGAAAGGAGTAGTTTATCAATTCTCCCATAGATAAAATATGTTATATTGTTGGAAAGGCCAAAGGGGATGAGGGTACTGATATTGGGATCATATTATGGATCATTTTGGAGATTCCAAAATTTGTGCAGAGAAGGGAAAGCATGAAAATCTAAAACTCAATATTCCCATAGTGTGAGACATTGAAATTTCGATTGCAAGGGGTCTTTAACTAGAATTTGAGATGAAGGGATGGTTGAACTAGTAGATGATTCATCATTGGTGAATATATAAGTGTTTGTGTATTGAATTGATGTGGTGTCTTGGCTAGAGGTTGGTTGTGAAGAGGGTGAATATGGAATGAGAATGTCATTGGGATGATATGTCATATTACAAAAATCAAAGGGACTTAGATCAGCTTTAATTCTAATGACTTATTCCTCATGTTCAAACTTGACACATCAGTGAAGGTTGGAAGGGATGCAACCCATAGCATGGATCCAAGGGTGATCGAGTAACACATTATATTGAAATTCACCCTCTATGACATAAAATAGTTCAAGAATAGTTTGAGGCCCCAAATGGATGTGGAGAACAACTATTTCTAGAGTGGTAGCCAAGGTATCATTAAATGATTACAAAATTTGTGAGCTTTCTAACATGATGTTTTTAGGTAATTGGAGTTGATTGTAAGTGTGGGAGGAAATGATATTGATACTCTCTCCCCCATCAATCATGACTCATTTAACTTGTGTTCAATTGATGGATGTTATGATGAAAAGAGGGGGATCAGGGTCTTTGTTATGATATGGTAGAATTTTTTATTCTTGAAAGGTGACCATGATAGCATGTTGGGTGGCTCTAATTAAAGATGTGAGAGGTTAGGGATCATCTAGTTGAACCTCTATAGAATGTAGTGTTTTCATTAAAGCTTGATGATGTTTGGGTGAGGTGATAATTAAGTCATAAAGACTCATTTTGATAGGTGTTTGGTGAAGTTTTTCTAACACTAAGCATTGGACAAATGGAGATGTGTTGGAAGAATAAGGAGCTCTTAAAATGGAGAATTTTGTCTTGGATGGTTTTGAGGGTGAAGGTGTAGTTATTTGGGTTTGGTTGGGTGGTTGAGTATTTGAAGAGTAGGACCATGGAATGGTTGCCTTGGACTTGCCTTTTGTTAGGCTTGAGACCGAGTTACTATTGTCTCTAAATCTTGCACCCTAGAAGAGAGATATTTAGGCCTCCTCCAAATTTAGGCAAGGTTGGGACATTTCTAGGCCTATGGGTGTGCCTATAAGTGGAAATGAACCTCTAAATTAAATGGGATAGCTCCCTGTAATAGCTTTTTGTGTAATAAAATTGTTGAACTAGTTTATATGAGTGAAAAGAGTCAAAAGTTTGCATAAATTAAAAGCCTAGTCTAAGATGGTGATACACCAAGAATTAGTATCCACATGTATACCCTATACTTGTACACAATACAATAGAATATCATCTATAACTTAAGCTCTAGAAAATTCCAATATAACTGTAACATATAGAGACAAAATGAATGAGATCAAATAAGGTAAATAACTAGAAAAGACAACCTATATAGTCTAGAAAAAGGGTTACACATGTGCATAATATCATACAGCTAGAATGCACTCCACATGACTTATTGGATCAACTCTTTGATAAAAAACATGAAGGATAGAGAATATAAGGATAAAACATGACTTTCTATCACTCTGTGTCTCTTGCATGGCTAGGTAAATGTCTAGAACTTAGAAAGAAAATAGACTTATGCTTCTTTGCTCAAAGGCAAGAAAATGGCAAAACATTATAGTAGGGCTTTGATGTAATATATGTGGATGATAAAAAAGAGTCCAAGGGTCCTATTTATATCAAAATATGGAGAGAAGAGAGAGCTCCTATGTGCTAAAATAGAAGCCTCCAAAATGGTCTATAATCACCATCCTAGTGAAACTAATTCCAGTTGTTCTCTCATTCAGTTGGAGTTTATCCTTCTCTTTGATTCACCCTCTTGAAATGACTAGGATCACTAAAAAATAAATGGTGAGATGACCCACCATAATAAATGGATTGGATCACTATTTCAAATCTTATATTCTTATTGAAATCTCCCACATTTTGCACTATAGACCCATTCAAGTTTTCTAAGTGACTTCACTTCTTACTTTCTTCTTTGGTTTAATTTATTACTTCTAATTTAAAAGTCATAAGCAAAGCTTGTTTGAAAACTTGACTCACACTATATTTATCCTTTTAGGTTTTTTGATTGCTTTTACTTATAAAATTCATAAGCAAAGCTCTTTTGAAAACCCTAATTTTACTTTGCTTAAGACCATGTCAGGTTCTCTGAATGGCTTTACTCCTTTATTCAAGACTTTAAGCATGAATTTGACATCTTGTAACACATCATCTTTGAATCCCAAAGGCTAGTTATCCATCATAAATTTGATGTCCTATGGCATGTTATGTCCTTGAATGCCAATAGCTAATTGGCCACCCTAAATTTGATGTCCTATGGCATGTCATCTTGTAACCCAATGGCTAGTGAGATGTATTAAACTTGACATCCTGTGGCACATCATGGGGATCCATCAAGTTGGGTTTATGTTTTGAGAAAAAAAATTGAAGTAATTCCTTTAGATAATTTGTTCAAAGGAATTATTTTAGGTATTTTACCTGAAAGGCAATGGCTAGTTCCTTTGAGAACTTTTCCTGAAGGACACTTAGGGAAGGCATAGGGTCCCTTCAAAAAAATTTGAAGGGAATTTCCAAAGGAAATGGCCCTTTGAAACTTTTTTGAAGGTTATTTCCAAAGACAAAGTGCCCTTCATAAAATTCTAAAGGATCACTTGGGACTAAAAGTTCCCTTTAGAACTTTTTCAAAGGGTCACATAGACAAAAATGTTCCCTTTAGAAAAGTCCAAAGGGAGACTTGGGAATAAAATTTCCCTTAGAAATTTTTTTTAAGGGTCACTTATAAATAAAAGTGCCCTTTAGAGAAGTTTGAAGGGACACTTGGGAAGAAAAGTTCCCTTTGGAACTTTTTCAAAGGGTCACTTAGAAAGAAAAGTGCCTTCAGAAAAGTCTAAAGGGACATTAGGGAAAACAAAGTACTCTTCATAATTTTATGAAGGGACACTTAGGGGGGAACAAAGAAAGAAAGGCCCTTCAAAAAAGTTCTAAAGGGCCACTTCTGAGAGGCATTATCAAGACCATTTGGGTTTTCTAATCCATATTACTTACTCACTTTAGACCTCTCATTGCTCATTACTTATAAATCAATTTAAGACTTGATCCTTGGAAAACCTGAAGTCATGCATCATTGAAAACCCAAAAAACATTAGAAGGAGTAATTTAAGTTCATAAACCTAGATTAATTCTACTCATGAAATTTTTATAAGTTGAGTCACTTAGAGAACTTGACTTGGTCTTGAGGAGTAATTTGGGTTTATGAGGGGGTAAGACTTGACTTGTGGAGAAACCGACATACATTACAATGGAGACAAAACACTTTAGCCTCATTGACTTACATTTTTAGACCTCTAAAATGACATGTTCTTGAAACTATTGTTCAGCTCTCCATGAAAATGGTTGAACAAATTATACTAAGGTGAAATTTGTTCAATATTTACCATATGAATGGTATGGATAAGGGGACTGGTTTCTTGCTTCAGTTCCTCTGCTTCACTCCTTGGTGGGAATAGAGAAGTGGATGATTGGTAGGTAGATTGGATAGGTGTTAAAAGAGGAAAGGGGATTAAATAAGGTTCATCTAATACATCATCTTCCTCCAAAAGGCCATGAATAATTTAATGGATATCTTTATAGTTATCCATATCATGTATAGGGGTCCTATGATAAAGACAAATCAGATTATCATTAAACCAGGTTGGCTTGTGGTGAGTGGGGTCAAAAGGCGTGATTGTTGGTAAGTTAATGATAGAAGCTTGAAACGATATTTGTAAAATGGTTGTATAATATTTTTATAAAGATCTTAGAGGTGGTGGAGTTTGGCCTTTGGTTGTAGAGATCTTATGGGGAAAATATTTTTTGATGGGAGGTGTGGTTGGTTGAGTGAGTTTGGTTGGTGGTTTAGAAATAATTGGCTTAGTTATAATTGGTTTAGAGATTGGAGGTCTAGATGATGAGGGTTTAATGGATGGGAAAGTGGATGGAGAAAGGTTGGTAAGGAATGATGATGAACTAGAGGATTGGGTTGTTATAGGTGGAGAAAGGGGAGATGGTTTCTTGGAGGAAGAGTAGGTAATGGGAACAGTGGAAGGATGTGGTCCCAAAATAGAGGGTAAGGGTGAAAGAGTTGGTATGGTCCTTCCTTGAGGTTGTGGTCTAGGAAATCCTTCCTTCTTAATGGACTAAATTGGATTTAACTTTGATTGGGTTGATGTGGATAAGTCCAATCTCAAAGGAGGGTGAGTAGGATTAGGCATGCGAAGGACCCCTAAATTTTTGATTAACTTGATAAGAGAGGCATAGGGTGACTTGAAAATTTTAGGTAGGGGAAATTTAGATTATTCATTGGTAACTTTAGGAGGGGTAATTGGTGGATTTGTATCAATATGCTCAGGGGTAGATTCAAGTGAAGTGTAAGGTTTAGTTTTATTTTGATATGGGAGTCCAAGACAATGCCAAAAATTCTCTCTATCAATGTTAGGTTGGGAAGTGAATTCCAAAATTTGAACTAGCCAAAAAAAGGGTTTATAAATGAGAATTATTTCTTGGTCATTAATTTCAAAGCACAAACCCTTTAGGGAAGAATAAGGAGTGGTTTCAATGTTGCTGTCATTGGTGAAAGGTTCCAATGGTGATGATTGGATAGATGAGGGTATTGTCTCTCTGGAAATAGTTTCTAAGGGAGGTATGGATGGTTTTGTAATAGGATCAGTAAGGGTAATGGTTTAAAATATAAGGGTAGGTATAGTTTCCTCCTTGGCTTGGTTATCCAAATAAGTATGTGGATTTTATACTTGGATTAGAGGAGTGGATGAAATGGTTAATGGAATGGTTATCTCCTTGGGTATTTCTACCATATGAGGGGTAGATAGAATGGTGGTTTCCTCCAAAGAAGAAGAAGTGGTAGTTAATTCTTCTATTGGGTTTTTTGAAGGAATAGATGGTGGGTTGGCTTCCTCTATTTGGGTAATAGAGGTGATGACTTCTTTAGTAGTGGGTACATTACTGATGACATTAATTACATGTGCCTCATGTGAATTGAAGGACTCAATCTTATTTTCATGATGTTGGGTTGAAGGTGAATGATTTGGAAAAGGTTTTTAAAAAATATCAAGAGATTGGTTAGAAGGAACATCTAGGTTATCAAACATAAGATCCCCTCTATCATTAGGTCTTAGACATTACTTTTAAAGGTATTACATCTATCAGTATCATATCCAATAACCTGATGATAATCACAATGATCATTATCATTATACCACCTAGGAAGGGGATGAGAAGTATTAAAATGTTTGATGGGGCTTGATGGGTAGAAGTTAGATTAGATTGGCTTTGAGTACTTTATTCAAAACTGATGCATAAGATTTCCTAATTAGGGTAAATGGTTTTGAAGGAGCCTAGTTTTGGGTATGGTTTTGGTGATTGGAAGAATTATTCATTCAAGGTGATTGGTTGATAGCTGGAGGTGATGCAGTTTTGAGAACAACTGAGTGTGTTGATGCTTTTGATTTAGAATTGGTTGGGTTTGTGGTCTTGGTGGAAGATCATTCAGTGGATTTGAAACTAGAATTTTTATTCCAAAGCTTTAACTTCCCTTCATCAATAGCTTATTTTTCTAATTTATGTGCCATAATAAATGCTTCATCAAAGGTACTAAATGTTTAGACCTAGAGAGTTAGAGCAATGTGTTTATCATACCCTCGAGAGAATAATTTGATTAATTTAGGTTGGGGTAAGGGGAGGGTGAGTTGATTAATGAGGCCCCTCCATTTGCCAACAAGCAATGGATTCATCTTCAAATTATCTGGAGTATAGGTCAGTAATGGAAACCATTTTAGATATGTTTACAAAAAAGTGATCCAAAAAGGTTTATGCTAATTGAGAGAAAGAAAAGATAGAGTGAGTAGGGAGGGCACTATACCAATTAAGGGTAGCCCTGGATAATGACATGGGAAAGCTTTGGGGGATGAGGTCATCATCATAAGTGATCAAGTAGAAAGCATGATGGAATGTTCTTAGGTACTATTGAGGATCCTCCTTACCTTGGAATTTAAAATTTTTTGGGAATTCCCATTGAGAAGTGTATGCATTAATGGGCATGGAGGGGTCGATAGACTCATTACAAATTTGATCATAGGATAAAATATTGGTTAAGGTGGAGATGGTTGACTCTAAACTAGTCATTTTATCCATTATCATTTTGATTAGATTAGGTTGAGGTTGAGAAGCTACATAATTGAGGGGCACATTTTGTTGAGGTTAGATTGTGGCTATGTGTGAATAGGTAGTAGATGGTATTGAAGAAGCCACATACTGATAGGTGGTGGTAACGGGTTGAGATGGTGGCACATAAGAGATAATTGGTATAAAAGGATAGGTGGGTGGTGGTATGTAACATTATAGGTTAGGGACATACTAATAAGTTGTCATAGGCACTTATTAAGAAAAGGATGTGGTTGGTATGGTTAAGGTAGGAGGAAGCTAGGAAGGTTGAGGTTAGGTAGTTACCTAGTGTTGATTAAGGGAATGTTTTGAGGTATGGAGAGTACTAGGTTTTGAAGTAGAATTGTGGCCAAGGGATTGCTTACAACTAAAAATAAGATAGAAACTAGAGTGGAAGATAATGCCATGGTAGATGGGGCATATGTGACTAATGGTAAGGTTGAACCCACTGGGGGTGTGATAAGAGGTGTTTGGTTGGGAGGTGGAAGGTTGGTTTGAGTTTGGGTGGATGGGGTGTTGAAAGAGGCCTGAGTAAATGGTTGGGTTGAAGTGGTACCTACCATAAGGTGGGATGGCATGCCAAGAGAAGGATAAGAAGAAAGAACCAAAGCAGGGGGGCGTAGTGAGGCAAGGTGTTGAGGTAATGTTGTAAAGCAAGTAGATTATTGTCAAAAAAGGTAGTAAAGTTTGAATCTCCTTTAGATATGATTGGGATTTTGGAAGGAGAAGGTGGTGGAGGAGAATGGTGAGGTGAATCATGAGGAGATTTGTCAACATCTAAGGTATAATCCATGGATGAAGAATAAGGTGGTGGTTGGTTATTTTAATTTCTCACTTGTTGTCTAGTTAAGACCAAATGATAAAATAAGTAATGTTATTATGACATTCGTACCTCAAATAGATAACAAACCTACAAGAATTTCAAATCAATCAATACATAAACTAAGAAGTATGTTTTATCCTTAGGATTACTTTTAAATCACTTCTAGCTTATGCCTTAAAGAGTGTGATAAGGGAGGTTGGCTTATAAAATGGGTACTAAAGAGGAAGTCTATTTATTGTTTCAGGTTTTTTAGGTGCTTATAAGGAAGATCTATGTTGAACTTCAATATGTGGCTTGGTGTTGGGGCCTACTCCCTCACTTCATGATCTCATAGTGATAAGGGTGTCAGGTGCTTGGCCAAGATATACTAAGTCTAAATTTTATACTTAACTATAGAGTTGAGTTGGTTCTCCCTTTGGTGGTTAAATCCAAGTGGGATAGTAGGGAGGGGGTAAGGTTACCACTAGGTGATGTAATCCCAGTCAATCCTTGTCTCAAGTATTGTTTTGATGTGTAAATTATTTTATGGTTCAGTTGTGTGTGTGATAACAACTATGAATGCTATAATAAGATTATTGTTGACTAAATTTTGATCCTATAGGTTAAAATTGGGTACCCTTATATGAAAACTTAGATTTTAGATCTTTTAGGGGTGAATATCATGTCTTAGTGTGAGCTCAGGTTTCTTCAATGTAATATGAATTCTATTAGCTTTGATCGGTTAGTTTTCTAGGTGCCTTTTACTTTCTTTGATTCATGCTAACAAATCTGAGTAGAGTTTAAAGAACATTTTCAAAGTGCCAAATATTTCACGTGCAGTAGTTGTAGAGGAATATGATCATGTGGGTTTGTTCATCCTAGTTCAAAGTTCCTATATACTAAGTTTGAGGTCTTTTACTGAAGCATAAGCAAAGTTGTTCATGTTCAAAGACTTACTTTGAAAACATTTATAGACTTAGTCATTAGTCATTCAAGCTTGATCATTCACTTTAGTTATATCTTCATTTTTAACTTTGGGTTTCCTTATTATACAAATTTCATTTAGAGGAGATGTTTCATAAAAATCCCATAACAAAATTACAAGTGTTCATTCTTTCAAAGTTTTTATTTTAGGTTTTTTGTTTAAGTGTTGGGAATTATTTTGGACATTTTGTTAGAAATAATTTCCTTGAAGGAGATTTTTCAGGCTAAGGGACCATTTCAGAAAGTTGAAGGGGTCATCTTCATTTTTTTGAAGGGCACTTTTGTCTCAGTTCAAAGTTTTTGAAGGGACAATTTTCATTTTGAAAGGGTCATTTGTAAGAACTCTGAAGGTCCATTTTAGAAAATTCAAAGGGGTCATTTTCATTTTCTTGAAGGGCACCTCATCTTTTCTAAAGGACACTATGGAATCCTTCTAAAGGGTACTTTTTTGAAAAAATCATCCATTGTAAAGTTTATAAAGGGTACCCCTCCATAGCGAAGTGACCCAAACATAAAGCTAAAAGCACACTTTCAATATTTCTGAAGTTCAAAAAAATTATCTACAAAATTTGTTTTGGAAAATTATCTGCATTGAAAAAGAACTAAAGCATAATTCTTTCAAAATTTTTGTCCAAAGGAATTACTCAAGTCAAAAAGTCCATAAAAAATAAGCCCAAGAAATCCAAAAATATTTCTTTTGAAAAGATTAATTGAACAATTTTTTCAGGGGAAAGTCTAAAGGATAGGTTTGACAAAAAAGCCCAAAATATTTTCTTGCCAAAAGTCTGAAAGAAACTTAAGTTTAAGGAAAATGTTTCAAAGGAATAAGGAAGGTAATGGCTTCACAAATGTCAACTTTAAACTTCAAAAAATATCCATTAGAGTCAAATATTCTTGGTGGGAACCTGAAGGAAAATATGGAGGTAACAAATGGAAAGATCTTGAGCATTTGGTGTAGGAAAAACAAGTGAATCATAGACAGGTCGATGGTTCAGGTCATTATTGAAAGTTGATCAAACCAAAGAGCTCCCATGAAATCAATGAATACAAGTGTCTATAGGATGGATGGCAGTTAGAAAAGGTATTCTCTAATAGTCATGATGAGTCTCATGTCCATTAAGTAGTGTTATGTGTTAGTTTCCACATTTTAAGTTTTAAATTCTCCTAGATGGTTTATGATGGAGGTTGTTACCTATGCAAATTTTGGAGGTTTTGCACCACTTTTCACCATTCTTATGACTAATTTCAAATGAGTAGACTCCTAACATGACATGACTAATCTCATACCTATTTCACATGCAATTGTAATTGATACTCTCAAGGTGACACATGTTTGAGTAACCTTTGGACTTCCCTTACTTGATTCCTTTCTCAAAAGCTATGTATATGCATTCTTTCAACTCTTTGATTAGCCTCTACTGGTTATTGGGAAAACTCTAGTTAGATTTATACTTGAAGAACTCTTGAAGAAATATACAAGTGTTTTTTCCACTCATATGTTGTAATAGTGAGTGATGAATTAAATCTTGTTAGTTTAGTCTAGTGAAAGATTATCTTTTATAGCTTGTACTCTTGATGGTCTACCAATTTATAGAAAGGAGATTGTTGTAGGTCTTTGCTAGTATTCTTTTCTAAGTGTAGATATATCTTATAAGTGGTCTATAACTATATCCCTCTTTAGAATAATTCATTCCCTTCCTAACAATCATATACCTTCGTGAATCTAACATATGAAACATTGATGTAGTAATGAATCTTGAGTTGTGAGTCTTATGTGATAAACACCTTGTTTGTCTTTAAGTAGTGGTTTCAGTCAATTAGGAGGGATTTATACATTGGTGCATCACTTCTTGGTTTCCTAGTTTTTTTCTTAACCCTTTTCATACACAAATTGTTAAGTTAGAGAGAGAGAGCATTAAAGGTGCATCAAGGGGAGCTAGCCCCTTATCTAGAGATTCATCTCAGTGAAATTGTCACCCATAGCAAGAGAGATGTTTCCATTATGCCACTTGGATGAGGAGAGCTAAGCATCTCCTCTAGGGTGAAAATATAAGTGTCAATAATTTTTGGCACACTTAGTGGGACTATTTGTCCAATGAGGTGAAGAATTCTTGGTGTGTTCTTCAACTAATCAGTGTTTTAGAGGCATTTCAATCAACACCGATGGTGACTCTAAGTTGAATCAGCTAGTTAAGCAACCCTAGTGCATCAAGAAATCATATTTGGTATGTATAATCCCATTATTGAGTAGTATGTCCCTTATGTTCCTTTGTCTCCTAGTCAATCCAAGAGTGCTAGGGACATAATGTTGGAGTTTGAGAAGCAAATGTTGGAGATAGATAGACTGAATGAGAAAAATAGATATCAACAAGAGCTAATATATAAGGAGTGCTTGTTTAGAAAAGCTCAAGCCATACAATCAATGAAGGAGAAACTAGTAAGTTGGAGGAGTCAACCCACTCAAGGAAATCAGCCTTGTATTCCTTTTTCTATCCCAAGATAGCCTTCTACCATACAAAACAAACCCTCCTATTTAGTCCCAAACCCCTTATATCAAATAGCACTTTCTCAATAAAATGAAGTGATTCAACATTATATCCCATATAATGCATTTTTTCCTATACCAAAACTAACTACTCATGTTGTTAATCCTTTGTACTTAGCAATCCAATACCAAAGGATATTAGAACAACCTTCTATGGAGACTAACTATTTCAAATCCCTAGATTTTTAACCCTTATTTGAAGAAGGTCATCTTATTTATTTTGAAAACCAACACATCCATCCTCAAGCTGTGGATCTAGGAATTTGACTCAAGAGAGGATGGTTAGTATGGTGTTAGTTCCAAAATGAAAACAAAATGAAAGAAACAAAATAACTAGCATAACATCTCTAGGCCTAGACACTAGGGAGATCTTAGTTAACAAACATGAATAAAACACACAACTAAAATGCAAAATAAATCCTCTTTTACCTTCCTTGGATGCTCCAACATGCTTGTTGTAGTGGCTTGCTTGGCTTGTGCACACGAAGTCCTCATCAATGGAAGTGTGGCTACCTCCATCTCTCCTTGGCACCTTTAGCTTATGGCTTGGATTGGATTAGAATAAATTTGGCGTGGTAATGCTAATTACTTAAAGTTTTTTAATCAATTTTCATTATAAATTTGCATAATAATCTCCTCATATTCATGTGGTAAGGCCTCTTATTTATAGATTTTTTAAAATGTCTAGAATCAACCTGAACCATCCATCCTAAGATTGAGATGTGTGGTTGAGGATTAATTCAATTTTTATAATTAAGTTTATAATTATTCTCATCATGACATTGGAAGAATGGGTAATTAAGAGGCATGGATGACATCATGTAAGGCATTGATGAGGCATGGAGGGCATGAATCCTAAGGCATTGATTCTCATTTAGGATGTTAACTAAAGAAAATAACAAATGCATGTATCTCATGCAAGAGATTTGATAGGAAAGAGCAATATAGAACTCCCAGGTACAAATTTGGCATTTTGACTCAAAATGATCTGATCAAAGTTAGCTGGCCCATCAATTGTATTGCCCCATATAGGGATAACCTGACCAAAATTGGCACTTGAATATGTCAGTTTCAAATATTTTAATGCATTTTAGTGTTTTTAGGCCAAATTGTGCATTTTAGGTGGAAAGTGGCCAAAAGTTTGATTAGAGGTTATTAGTGGCTAGATTTAGGTGTCTACAGTTTGCCCCTATTTAGTAAGGAATTGTAAGCTATAATCATAGTAATGTCTTCTCAAATAATGAAATGGTCATGTATGCCTACAATTGTAATGATGATAAACTAAATATATGATGCCCCCTCGAGGGAATGGTTGGAACAACTAAGTTGGCAAACGATCCCTCAAAAAGAAAGAAATGAAATGAGGGGACCAAAGAAAGGAAAAATGATGGGGTGAAAACACAATGATATTGAAAATTAGTCAAAATCATTGAGAATGACAATAAGATCGTGTACAATGGTTTACCCAAAGGCGGTTATAAACATTGTACCTCAATAGTGGCAATGTGGTATGATAACACAATGATTTGCCCAAAATCAATTATAATAATTGAGAAAATGGAGTTTCCCCCCATTAGGATAGATAAATAAAAGAATAACATGCCCCTACATGGCCAAAAAGAGTAAAGTGGTGACAACACAATGATTTGCCCAAAGGTGGTTATAATCATTGAGAAATGTAGGTGGGACAGTGTACAATGATTTTTCCATAGGTGGTTATAATAATTGGACCTTAATTATGGGAAACATGATAAACTTAGTTGAGGAGAATGATAACTTAACACAGAGGGTAATGATAAATTGGAACAACCTACTAGTAGGGAGATGGTCATCTAAAATAATAAAAATTGAAATTATTTCATGTTTAATTACTCTATTTGGGATATTATTAGGATAGAATCAGGATGTTGATGCCAAAGAGATGCCACCATTAATGAATAGACTTCTTGAAGCTAAGGTTTGTTGTAGCATATGTTGATAGGCATCATGGTATAACATCATGAGGACTTGGCTGCAATATGCATGAAGACTGACTCCCATAATCCAATACTCAATAGAAAATAATGCACCAATGATAGAGACCATGATGACAATGTAAACATATGAATATGGATAAATTCAAGTGTAAGTGTGGGTAAGGAATCACCCAATGAACACACATAAACTGAATCAAGGTAACAATTCTAAAAGTAAACAAATAGGCACACAAACAAAATAATAAAGAAACAAACAAAGAAACACTCAATAGAAACCATACAAACATTACCCCTAGAAAATAGGTAAAAAATGAATAAATGAAAAAAATGTGGGAATAGAATAAAAGGAAGGGTGTGGCCAAGTTGTCTCCATATGCACTAGGAAAGTGGATGCTACCTACATAGTTCCATGCATGTAATATCCAGTAAAAAAATTCAAGCCAAATGTAGTTCTCTCTAGGAATGGGAAGAATGTGATAACTGAGGAAAACAAATAGAATGGATGTGATAGAAGAATAGGAATGGTCTTGAAAAATAGCAAGTGCATGAGAGAAAAAGGGAAAAAAATATGGGAAAACTAAATGATAAGTGATTTGTTTATAACTTAGGAATGGTTCCCAAAATCCTTAAGGCAAAGAAGTGTTCAATGTTTTTGTTCTTTTATAATGATTTTCAAATGTTTTTGGAATTGTTTTGGAGTGTCTCAACTCAATCGAGAATGATGAGACACTAAATGGTTCAATCTCACAAAATGACAAGAGTGTTTAAACTCAGGTTTCTCACAAAATGGTGAAAACATGGCTTAGATTGCTCACAAAATAGTGAAAATGTGGCTTATGGTGATTAAGCTGATCTCAAAAAGTATCGAGTGTTACCTACATAGTCCTAGAGTAGGACCTCAAGTCACTGTAGTTCCACCCTTATATCAGAGGAATTCGACTAGTGTAGTAGTCAATTCAAACAAAAAAAGGCATATTTGGTAAAAAGGCAAAGTATGATATAGGATGTGGAAAGTTCATACATCAAGGCTTAATGTGTCCCATATTTTGCCCATAGGTAGTTATAATAAGGACACAATGACATAGATCAATGGTAATAATTTTCCAAAAGGTGGTTATAATTAGTAGTAATACCGATGATAAGAAAATATTAACAATTGAAGGATACAACTACCGAAACTTATATAACACTATCCCAAAATATAATCTATGTCTGAAGTACTTGAACCAACTAATGAAACTAATAAGATAGCTTGATGCTAAAAATGTGTAATAAATGGCAAAAACCAAGGTCAAATGGGTTAGGATTTAGAACACATTAGGTTGATAGGTTGGAAGTGGAAAGTGGATATGATGAAGAGGATAGATAAGGATGGTATTCATACAAAGAAGAATAGTAATAAAATGGCATAACTAAAATGATCCTTATAGATAATACACCTTAGTGATTAAGCATAGTACCACTTGAGATGAATAATATTTATCATCTCAATAAATTCATCTCCATCTGGTGTGGAAAGCCTATATACTCTTGATCCATAATCTACGGTAATGATGAAAGGCCCTATCCAGTTTGGTTTAAATTTTCCTTTATGCTTCTTCTCAGTCACGGTATTCTTTTGCTTTCTTTAAAAACAAGATCACCAAATTCAAATGTTATATACTTAACACATTGATTATAGTGGTCTTTGAGTTGATTATGATATTCTTGAAGATTTTTGAGTGTAGCTATGCACTTTTCATCAAGTAGGTCTAGCTCTTGTAGGTGAGCTACTCACTAGTCATGATCATCTAAGACATGCTTGAAAGAGATGTGTAGTGAAGGAAATTTGACTTCAATAGGAAGGATGGCTTCAATAACATAAACAAGTGAGCATGGAATGGCTCCTCTGAGAGTATGATGATTGGTATGGTATGCCTAAAGGGAAAGGAATATCTACAAGTGCCAATCACAATCGGCATCATTGACAATCTTTTTGAGAATATTGGCAATGGTTTTGTTGGATGCCTTAGCTTGGCCATTACCTTGAGGGTAATCTATTATAAAAAATGTTGTGTGATGTTATATTTAATACATAGCTAGTATACATCCTTGTTCTTGAATGATCCTCCATTATCAGATATAATGTTAGAGGGGATACCGTAGCAGCAAATGAGATGGTTGAAAATGAATTTGAAAATTTGTTTTCTAGTCACATAAATGAGGGGTATAGCTTCAACCCACTTAGTGAAATATTTAGTTGTAGTATAGATATGCTGATGGTCATCAGATGAAGTGGGGTTGATCTTCCTAATGAGGTCAAGTCCCCATGTAGAAAATAGCCATGGTGTCAACATCAGTTTTAGATTTTTTGCTTGAGCATGAATCAGATTAGCATGCCATTGACATTTGTCACACTTTTTTACATATGTAGTGGCATATAAGTCCATTATGGGCCAATAATAAATAGAATGAAAAATATTTTTGGATAGGAATTCCCCACTAGAATGAGTTCCACATACTCCTTCATGAACTTCTCTTAATGCTAGTGTAGATTTTTCTAAAGTTAAACAATGAAGCAGAGTTCCATCAAAAATACAATGATAAATGGTGGATCCTAGTAGAGTATAATGAGTGGAATAATGAATAAAATCTTTGGATTGTTTTAAAGATAGGTTAGGTGGTATAACTTGGTCATGATGGTAGTTTTAAACATCTAAGTACCAGATAGAATTCAGACCAATTATATCATAAATCATGGCAACAGTTGAAGGTTCATGTGATGGTGCTGACAAATTCTTGATGAGGAACTAATACTCTATAGCTTTATCTATTTTTCAAATTATAGAGCCAATAATAACAATGGCATCTACAATTTTATTACTAGCCATTAGTATATACTCAAACTAAATATAGGCAATTTGTTGCTTAAGAGTGTCGATCATGGATTTATATGGGACTAGCTTGTTATCATTGGTCTAAAAATGATTTGTAACCTGATTTATTATTAACTAAGAATCACCACAAACTTGGAGATGAGATATATTCCAATGCACTACTTATAAAAGTCCTGAAACAAGTGCTTCATACTCAACCATGTTGTTTGTACAAGGAAAGCTGATTCTGAATGATTTAGGGATTAGATCCCCCTGTGGTATAATAAGCAATAGGCCTGCCCCCAATCTATGTATAGTAAATGAACCATAAAAATATAGTTTCTAGGGATGCTCCTCAAGGGGTGTGTTAATGAAGGTCATTATGTATTCATTGGGAAATTAAAATGTGAGTGGTTTTGTGTCTATGAGAGGTGCTTAAATAAATTAACCTACAAGAACGTGTCCCTTGATTACCTTTTATCTAACATACTTTATGTCAAACTCACTGAGAAGCATGATCATTTAGCCATTCTACCTTGAAAATATATTTTAGATAGTAGATACTTGAGTGGATTTACTTTTGAAATGACCATGGTCTTATTATTCAACATGTAATGGTGCAGTTTATGAGCTATGAAGACCATGGCTAGATAAGATTTTTCAATAGGGGCATAGTTATGTTCATATGTAACCAAGGTATGTCTTAGGTATTATACAACATGTTCTTTTCCATTGTCATCATGTTGAGCCAAGAGTGCCCCTGGATCATGGTTGATAGCTAATAGGTATAAGAAGAATGGCTTTCCTGGCATATGAGGTAATAGAATAGGTGGATTAACAAGATAGTCTTTGAGTTGTTGAAAATTTATTTGGTAGTGATAATCCTAGTGAATATAACTCCCTTCTTAAAAAGGTGTGTAAATGGATGGCACTTGTCTGCTAACTGAGAGATGAAGTGTTAGATTGACTAGATCTTACCCTATGAACTATGGAGTTGTTTTAAATTGGTCGATGGTGGCATCTCGATTATAGCATGGACTTTAGCTTGATCAACTTCAATACCTCTACAAGACACAATGAATCTAATTAATTTGCTTGAAGTTACATTTAACACACATTTATTTGGATTGAGTCTGATTTGTACTCCTTTAATCTTTAAAATATCTTACGCAGCACTGCAGGATAGTCAACATTGGTTTTAGATTTTCCTAATATGTCATTGATATAGTATTCAACAATATCATGCATCATATCATGGAATATTATATTCATGGCCCTTTGATATGTAGCTTGATCATTCTTAAGTCCAAATGGCATTACATGATAACAAAATGTTCCCCATGGAGCAGTGAACTCTATTTTATGTTGATCTTTTGGTGTTATTCTGATCTAGTTGTACCCTAAAAATCCATCTATGAGTGAAAGCATTTCATAACCTACCATGGATTTGATGATCATGTCGATATTAGGTAAGGGAAAATTATCTTTAGGATAAGCTTTGTTGATGTCTCAAAACTTATTACAAATTCTAATCCCTTTAGGCTTTTTACTAATAGGTACCATAATAGAGATCCATTCTGATTAGTCAATAGATTGGATACATCTTCATTTTAAGAGTTTTTCCATATCTTTCTTTACCAATATAGTAGTGTGAGGATGTATCTTATGTAACTTTTCTTTTACTAGTTTGGCATCATGATTAACCACAAAGTGGTGCAGAACCAAGGCAGGGTCTAAACATGGCATGTCAGAATAGGCCCATGCAAAGATATCTAAAAATTATCTCAACAAAGATGTAAAGACATCACGTTCCTCCTCAATGAGAAAGGCTCCTAATTTTATCCATTTCAAGTCTAATGGATTCCTTATAATTACCTCTATTATATCTTTGACTAGAAGGGTCGAACCATCTTCTAGGATAGTAGGTAATGACTTAAACTATTGAATTATGTTAAGTTCCTCTGTTAGGACTTGCTCTTTAACTTCTCCTAGGTATGATGAATCTAAGTCCCCTAATGGAAGATATAGCCATGTGACAAAAATATTTATAAATTCTTGAATAATTTGATCAAATACTTTCTTTTTCTAAAATTTTAACCTGGATCTATAGGCAATTTCATCATTGGTGGTTTCCTAGTCTAAATTAAAATAAAAATGAACACCCCCATCTAATGACACCTAAAACAAGTTTTCACCATTAGACTAGCCTTTATCTTTACTTTTTCCCTGGTCAGAAAGCACTTCAAAGAGGTCTTCACTTTGGGACCTCAATGTTTTACTTATTTGTTTTTGGCTAAGGGTGGTTACTTTCTCTCCACAATATGTTGTAGGATCTATTGTGATTGAAAATCTTGATTTGTGATCTCCCAACAGAACATTGTCTCTAAGGCCTAAAGAATCAGAATGCCTCATCATTCTAAAACTCATCAATCGACAAACTAGATTCTTATTGGTCCCAATCTATCAGTTGGGGATAATATAATGGGAAAGAGTTGTAATTAATGGCTAAGGTAAGGGTAAAAATGGCATTATTATCAAATAGGTTGGTTTTAGCTAGGTCATCAAAGGTGAGGCTATGATCAAACTCTACTTCATTGTCTGCATCATCATCATTAGTCATTGGTGATGGAGTTTGAATAAGATATGTGGGGTCATCCCTAGGTGGTTTAAAACTAAGTCCATAAGGTCTTTCATACTTATTCATGGAAATTGGATCGATGGTTCTTTGTTGATTCAGTCTGAGGCCTCTTCCTTCATCATTGTGATGTTATATGATCCTATTGGGAATAGGATACTGCATTTTTATAACAATTAGCTTGGTTTTCATTGTATAACCATGATTTTTCCCCTTCAAGAGGGTTAAGTTCTAGGCTAGATGTTGGTATAAATGTGATAGGTCCCTTATCTTTGTTCTTTCATTGCCAATGCATATGTGGGGTGACTTTAGGTCACCCAAAGGTTTTTAGCTTTTGAGGAAGATTATAAATATGAAATGTATCATGGGTCACATACTCTCCTGGTCCATTATCTGAAATGGTAAAATGACTAGAAGCTTCAGAAGGTGGCATGTGGGAAAAGGAATCCATAGTATTAGGATTTATGCAATTATCTGGTGAAGGATCAATAAGTTTAGCCTTTTTTTTATTCTACTTAGAACTTGGATTCATGTCGTATTGATAATTACATCTTTGAATTTTGGCCTTAAGATGCTTGTAGTGTTCAAATGGGTGTAAATCTCTTGGAATATTGACTTCCATCCCTAAGTGGGGAAACTTGATACATTAGTGTAGCGTTGATGGGACTACATGAATCTCATATAACCAAGGCCTGCCTAGAAGCATATTATATGATAACTCAAGATCAAGCACATGGCAAAGTGTATCATGGGTCAAAGGACCAATGATAATTGGAAATCTAATGGAGCCTTGTGATTCTCTTTCCTGATTATCATAGGTTTTGATGGTTATTGTTCCTGGCTGGAGATTTACCATTGTATACCCAAGAAGCTTGAAGATCTTTAGAGACACTATGTTGAGGCTAGATCTATTGTCTATAAGGATATGTTTCACTTTATGCCATCTGATATAAAATTCTATGTATAATGGATTATTATGGAGTGGGCCAAGGGAAGACATATCATTTGGTTGAATGTGACTTGTTGGGATAGAGCTAGGTGTCTAACCAAAGCTTGAAAATTTTCAAGGGATATGTCTAGCGAAAGTGGATTGGGTCAGAAACTCATTCAAGATGTTCTCATGGATTATTAACATTCATAGCAAATATAAGATATAAATTTGTGTTGGTGTCTTTTGCAACTATTCTAAAATGTCAAAATTCTTATCTTGGTCAGTAGTGAATGGTTTATTCTAGGGATAAATGGTTAGTTGGATGACAGGCAAAGTGATAGATGGTTTTGGGCCTGGGACAGTAATATTTGACCTCTGAGTTGTGATTGCATAATTAATATTAAATACTAGACCATTATTGCTAATCAATGTTGGGAATAGTGTGGGACCAGATAGGACAAGTCTCAATTGTTGATGTAATTGCATGTGGTCACGTGGTAAGGATGAGTTGTCAATATAAGGTCCAAAAGGGGAATTCCTAGTTTGTTAATTTACCTATATGCATTCCCAAGTTAAAGAAGTATTGTCCATGTAATTTGGATAAATGTTGTTGTTTAGCAATGGTCTAGGTTGATTAGTGCTTGGTCTAGGAATAATGGAGATGGTATTAACGTTACTCCCTGAAATATGACCTACAACCATGTTGTAGTCATGTGAAACTACATGGTAGGTTTGTTGATTATTACCATTCTAAACTTGGTTTTGTCTATTATTCTATCATTGTGGTTTATGCTACTGATTTTGTTGATTTTGTTAGTTCGGCCTTTCATTTTGATATTGTTAACTTTGCTATGCACTAGCCATTGTTGTTATTATTGCTGATTATTTTCCTATTGTTGATTGTTATGTTGGGGAAAGGGGTTTTGATAAATCCCTATATTTTTATTATAAGTGGAATCACCATTATCTAATTTTATCTCCCCATTCTCCAACATATTCTCAATTAAATGCTTGATTTGGACATATCTTCATAGATTACGCCCATTGACCTAATAATAGTCATAGAATTCATTTTCATGGTACCAATCAGGATAAGGAATACCTTTCAGATAATGCTTTAATATAGGCCAACTTATTAGATTAGTGGTAATAAGATTTCAAAATATAGACTCAATAGGTTCTCCTAGGTCACTAAAGACATGATGTGTAGGCATGGTTTTCTTAGAAGGAGGGGTTTATAATGGTAAAGGCTACTATATTTGTTATGCAAGTCTTGGTTGTTGTGATTGTAGAATCGATTGGAGAGGTTTATAGGTAGGAGTAAGCTAAAAAGGTGGTGCAAATGATGTTTTCACTTTTTGGACATGACAAGATTTAGTTACTCCATTTTCCACAACATTCCTATTACGGTTGAATTACTTCAATCTTTCTTGTTATTGACCTATGTTTATTGTGATGTTAGCACTTGAATGGGATGTTGGTCATTTCCTTGATTGGTACCTTAATTTTGATTAGTTGAATTAATCTTGATAACTCATTTATTTATGAGTGCTCACTCAATCAACAAGCCTTTATAGATCATTTCCTTGAAAGTATGTGCACATTATAATTCCAAATGATAAGTTATCTCACTATGAAAATTTTTAGTAAACACAGTGGCTAATTATTTCTCTAGTAAAATATGGGTGAAATTACTTGCAAGGGTTGTCCATCATTGTAAATAACTTGAAAAACTCTCACCATCTTTTTACTTTGCTTATATCAAGTCTACTAATGAAATCTCATGCTCAAGAATATAGGAAAAGTGTTGCAAAAACTTATCAGAAAGATCATCAAAATTTGTTACTAAATTTTTGGGAAACTTCAAAAACCACTCCAAATCTTATCTAGCCAAGCTCCTTGGAAACAACAGTAAAAGGTATATGTCACTATATGCCACTGGTTGACATGCGATAAAGAATTTGGTCAAATGAGCCTTAGGGTCACCTTTCCCTTTATATTTTTCAAATTTTGATGGTTCATATCTTGGAGGAAATGGTATCTTCTAATACTCCATATTGAATAGGTAGGAACACACGTCATCCAATTTGAACTTTTTAATTTATTACCAGCTTGAATGGTAGAAATTGCATCCTTCATCTGTTGCAACTCTTGGGATAGGAAACTAGAAGGAACATTGGTTTGAGGGAGAATATTAGTTTGGATAAATGATTGGGAGGTCATAAGTGGGACACTTTGACTAGGGTATGATAGAGATATCCATTGGGGTACATTGGTTTGGTTGGGGAATGGACTACGAATACACATACGTTGATTAGGATGTACTTGAAATTGTAAATTTGGTTGTGATATTCTGGTTTGGGTTGGCAATAAAGGTTTGACTTGGAGTATTTTATGGCTGGGATGGAGGGATATAACTATACTATACCTACTATGGTTGAAAAAGGACATGTTATCAACAAATTGAACCTTACTATTGAGTGGGAACTTGTGGTCTAAGACCCTGTCTCTGAATTTATGCCATATTTTGAGCCAACAGTTATCTAGTAGGTACCTAAGAAACAAGGGAACTCCTTATTACATGAATCCCTATGGAGAAGTGAAAACATGTTGTAGATTTAGCATTTGTCATTGACTAATATTTACTCATTATTGACTAGTCATTTCTTCATTTTGAATTGGCATATTAGTCTATGACTGAAGAGGTATGTTTGTCATTACCTGGTGAGGTGGAACATTTGTGGCCCTTGATTAAGGTGGTAATTTATTTATCCTTAGATTCATTGATACACTAGATTGTGTCTGTTATTATGGAATACTACTCGTTACTTGTTAAGGAGGAAAAGGGTTCATCACATTCTATCATTGAGGCATGACATTAGCCATTATTTGATTACCTAATCCCCTAGGTTGTATACTTGAGGAAGTAGTCAGTTAAATTTGAGATGTAGAAACTCCTATTCCCTATTATGATGATCTACTCATGGGATTAACTACAGGCACATGTTTTTGGCTAGTTTTTTTCACGTTAGTACTACTTTGATCGAGATTGGATGTTGTTTTCACATTGTCCACTACATTTGGCTCACTATTCAATGTAGAGGCCAAAGACATTTCTTCAATAATGGGAATATGCATCAATTTATCTATCAAATTAGTTTCTGAATAGGTCAAAATTTGAATTATTTATCCAGTTAACTCTATCAACACTCTTGTTAAAGGAACTAGGTCAATGAGAGGCTTACTCACCATGTTCATCTAATTGAAATCACATGTTAGATTCAAGTAGGTTTGATATGCTATCTACATTTGGTTAAATTTATCTTCCATGATATTTTTGCCTTGATTAGATATATTAAGATCTTGATATGTTGTTTGGAATAGAGCCATAAGATTGTTAGAAGAAGCCTATTGATCATAAATGATATTATGGGCCACTTTTACTAGACTTGGTAAATTTTCATGAGGGAAGTCTACTAGAAACTTGGCCCCTACCTCTATGGATCTAACCAAAATCTCATCTTTGTTCTCTAACAAATGTCGCTCAAACAAAAATAGATCATACGTGGAAGCTGTATTAGTAAAATATGACTGTTGAAGAACTAGCTCATCCACTGTGTGTATTGTAGCTAGGTATTGTGCAGTTTATTCTTGGTCTTGTTCTGAATAAGGTGTTGTGTTAACCAAATAGTTAGCTAATGGATCTTGGCTTTGTGCCCCTGATTGAGTATTATAAGAGGGATAAAAATCCATCTCATAAGCAATATTATCCACATAGGGGTCTTATACCATTTCTTCCTACACAACTAAATTACTAATCCTCAGATTGTACATGAGTCCACTACAAGTGTAGGAATAGATGTTCAAATACATAGTCAATGTTTTGTGATAAAAGGTCAAAGAGTTATACAAAATCTAAAATGGATAATGTCTAAAATAGATGATGTTTCAACTTGGTCTAGATTCATTAAAAAGATCAAAAGTTTTATACAAATATTTGTGAGGAAATAAGCTAGCGTGAAGTATCTCACATTTCACTATTCACACAAAGATAAACAAGTAAATGGATTAAAAATCAAAATGCCAAACTCTAAGGTTGAAGTGTTTCAAATTAGTCTAATCTAGGAATTTAAAATTTGTTAGGTATTTTGGCCAAACACAGTGTCATAAGCTAGGCTCAAATAAATCATGTGTTAGGACTCTTGGCCAAACAACATCAAAATCTAGACTTTGAAATAGATGAAATTTTTAATCTAATAGATTTGAAGCACTTCTAACAAACACTAGTCATTTGATTCTTGGACATGAACTTGATCAACTAGGTATAAGATATGAAATAAAAGGAACTTTATAAATAGTTTATTTTCTCACAAAAAATGGTATAAAACTTAGTTCGTTTGACAAACAAGCTAGACAAAAGTGAACAGTATAACTATGCTTTATATAAAGGATCACAAAAGTACACTCAGGTTAGTCTAAAAATGTATGAACAAATTTGGAACTCTATTTAGGAGGGTCTTTGAAATACTATTTGAAATATTTTGGGTAGTATAATGATGATACACTACCCAAAAGGTGTGACAAAAAGGTTTGTATCAAAAACTCTCTAAGGCAAAGACATTTTCCTACAATTTTAACAGCATAACACTACTTTTCTTGACTCAAAATGTTGTGGTGCATAGACTCAAAACGCAATTTTTTAGCACAAAATGGCTTAATTCTATCAAGTGATGACAATTATTATAAGTCTTAAATGACCTTCAACCCAAATTGGAAATTAAACCTAACTTCCCTCAAGTTTAGTGAAAATGGAAAACCCACTTAACACATCAACCCTATGAACTTTTATAGGTGCAATTCCAAATTTATATTATAAGTGAAGGACTTAAAACATATTTGGTAAAGGTCTAAACTCAATTGGGCAGCATAATTGTGCCAAAGTGGATGATATGACTCCAAAGCTTTTGATGAACTTTGAACAAGGCAAATTAATGATCTCACACAGGCAGCATAATGCCTCTTTATTCAAATGAAAATTAGTACTATGTGTTTGGTTTCAATTTTTTGTTTACACTAAGGTTTGACTTCAAACAAGACTCTAATCTAGGACAAAACCAACTAATTAATCACTTTTAGACTCTAAACTGACAAGTTTTCTATGTATTATTAGAATCTATCAATATATGTCATTTGAGAGGATTTTAATTTTTCATCCAAAACTAAATGCACATTATACAGTAGGGTTTTTACCACCCCTTCTCTCAAATGATATTAATATGGCATGGACCTTGAGGCACACCTTGTGCCAATAATACTTATGTAACAAGTGGGGATCTGTCTAAGATCTAACAATTTTTTGAACATTCTAGGGGAATAAATTACACAATGACTTTCATGCCAAAAAATACAAAAGAAAATCACAAATTTTGGGTTCCTATCACTTGGCTTGTTACAAAAAGGTCTAGTCCTTTTTATAACCACTACATACTTCTATTCACTTAGTGTAGTGCAATGTCCAAAGTGCCACTATGTCCTATGTGCATCTCCAATTAGGAGCCAAATGAAGTCAATGTCGGGAGGTGAAACCCTAGGTCAAATCTTCCCTAAAGATCTCATAGGAGGTGATGAAGTCCCCCTCGCAAGCCAAGTTTTCATAAAAATAAAGAAAACATGAAATTAGAAAGACTTTAGGGTCATTTTTAAGGTAAACCAAACTTTGATGAGTTTTTGGGGAGTGCTTTAGATGACTTTATTTCTAAGCCTTGGACTAGGCTACTTGTAATATTAATGGTGCTTTTGATTCCAAGGGTTCCCTAAAGGGGACAAATGAAAGAGCATACATGCAATATCCCTATTTTTTCCAAACAAAATTTAATCTAAACAACTAAGTAAACACAAAAATATTTGAAAAGGTGAGTTCATTTTTAAGCCCAAATGGAGAATGAGGTGGTGTTCATTTGACCCCTTGGTCTTAGTTATAAACTTTGAAAATATTCACCATAAACATCTAAAATTTGTTTTTTTTTGTTAAACACCAAAACAAGGTTCCTAATTAATTTGTAACTATGCAAAAGGTGATCTAAAACATGTTTTTATAAAATTTAAAGCTTGGTCCTATAGCAAAAATGTTAACATGTCCTTTATCCTTGAACCTCTTTTGGGTTTGAAAGAATGAACTTTAGAAAAAGAGATCTCAGGTGTATGTTTTAAGAAAAACATAGTGACCGACATCAGTTTATATAACTGATGATGGCTACATTTTCTAAATAATGTCAGTTATCGAACTGAAATCATTTATACCAACATAACTAATGATAGATATACAATTGATGTCGGTTAAGATATGCAACTGATGTCAGTCTTACTTGTTGAAGTTGATTAATGTGTAAAATTGTGGCAAACAAAAATGGCAAAATAAAGTTAGAAAATAAATTTGCAAGAGTTTTAAGGGTCTAAATGAATATTTTAAAGCCATAGAATGATCTTATTTAGGTGTGAGATGCATGTAGTCCCACCAAATGTGCCATATGTGGATCTATGAATTTGACTCAAGAGAGGATGGTTAGTATGGTGTTAGTTCCAAAATGAAAGAAACACATTAACTAGCATAACATCTCTAGGCCTAGACACTAGGTAGAGCTTAGTTAACAAACATTAATAAAACACACAACTAAAATGCAAAATAAATCCTCTTTTACCTTCCTTGGATGCTCCAAAATGCTTGTTGTAGTGGCTTGCTCGGCTTATGCTCATGAAGTCCTCATGAATGGAAGCTTGGATACCTCCATCTCTCCTTGGCACCTTTGGCTTATGGCTTGGCATGGATTGGAATCAATTTGTCATGGTAACACTAATTACTTGAAGATTTTTAATCAATTCTACATTATAACTTTTCTTAATCATCTCCTAAAATGCATGTGGTAAGGCCTCCTATTTATAGATTTTTGAGAACATATAGAATCAACCTGAACCTTCCATCCTAAGATTGAGATGTGTGGTGAGGATTAATTAAATTTTTGGAATTAAGTTTATAATTATCCTCATCATGAAATTAGAAAAAGGGGAAATTAAGAGGCATGAAGGGCATCATGGAAGGCATTGATGAGGCATGGAGGGCATGAATCCTAATATTTATGGTATTTATGGCTAGGGGATATCTTCCTAAGAAATGAGATCACTTGATGATGCAGATATTCAATATTTATTTCTAAAAATAAGTTTTCAACAAGTTTCCATGTAATTATTAATTATGCCTTGATTTGGGTTAATTATCTTTTAAGCGTGATTAAGGACTTTGTGCACAAATTAATCAAATTGATCATAATGTCTTGTTATTGGTCTAAAATTTGACTGGATTGGAATTAGAATTCCATTTTAGATGCATTAGAACCATATTCTAATTTAAGATGTTACCAATAGAAAATAACAAAGTCATTCATCTCATGCAAGATATTTGATAGGAAAGAGCAATCTAGAGCACCTAAGTGAAAATTTGGCATTTTGACTTGGAATGATCTGATTAAAGTTAGCTATCCCATAAATTTCATTGCCCCATTTAGGGATACCCTAGCCAAGATTGGCACTTGAATATGTCAATTTCACATATTTTAATGTATTTTAGTGTTTTTAGGCCAAATTGTGCATTTTAGGTGGAAAGTGGCCAAAAGCCTAATTGGAGGTTATTAGTGGCTAGATTTAGGTGTCTACATAAGAAAAATCATCTTCTGCATGTGCAAACTCTTCCTAGTCTCCCTCAACCTTCTCAAGCCCCTCAACATGATGTCAAGATTCCAAGTTGGAGAAATGTCTATCATGAACCAACTCAAGATCTTGAGAAAGTGAATGAAGTTGTTGCCTATCATCAAGAGGAGAATAGTTTTGTCAAAGAATATGAAATTAAAGAAGAGATTGATCCTATACAAACCTCTCCTAACTATCCTCAAGAAGAGATTCCCAAGCCTTAGATCATGATTTGGAGTGAAATAGTGAAATCATGGGGCAAGAAAGAAGAGAAGAGTATTGTTCAAGAGTGTGAAGTGCAAAATGAAGCTAGTCCTTCTCAAGTCCCTTCCACCCTTCCTCCATGTACTCCATGGAAGATTTCATGTACTACCCATCTCTATGATGATTCTTATGAGATCCAAGAAAGACTCTTCCAAGAGAATCTAGCTAAATAAATTAAATAATTAGAGAAAAATATGAGGCTACTTAGTCAAGGTGAGATGGAAGGTTTACACCTAAAATAAGACCTTATGCCTAAACACACCCCATCTACCTTGCATCAAGAGATTCCTCAAGTTAATTTTGATGTTGATGAAGTGTTGGTCAAGTGTAAGGAAGAGAATCAAGATATTTTATCCAAAGGTTTGCCCCCTCTTTCTCATGATCTTTCAAAAGAACCCCTTACATCCCATTCCCCATCTGATTTTGAGAGTCCTTATGTTGAATTCCCTTGCTTGGTTGATGAAGAATGTTTTTCTTGTGTTGAGGAACCTATCTTGATAAAAGCAACTGAAGAATAATATGCTTAATTCATGACTGATCAAGGAGACTTCATGAGTGTAGATGAGGAATAAATCACTATAAGCACCCCCCCCCCTTGGTGACAAAAAAAGACAATTCACAAGCTTTTGCCTCCATACTTGATGAGGAGGAAATGATCATTGATTATTTTCTTACTTTACAAGATATTATGTATGGAATAGGAGAGGTTCTCAATCAAACTTTGGATGATTTTTTTGAGTTCGTTGGAGAAAGCTATACTCCTCTTCAAGGAAGCTATCAGTTGGTCGAAGATGGAGAAGGTGGCATTAAAACTCAAGTAAGTATGAAAAGGAAAAATAAACTTTCATGTTTATTATTTCAAGAGGATTTTTAATTTAAGAATGATATTTTTGAAGTCATCAAGAGGGGATATCACCCTCTAGAAGTAACTCATGAACTTTTGAAGGATGAAGAAAGATCATATTGGCCTAAAGTTTCTAATGAACATGAATTCAATCCTTTTGAAATCATGCCTATAGAGAGGATGGGAGTTGATCATGAGAAAGTGAATGGGTAGCAACATGAAGCAAGTGATCATGTATAAAAAGATTTCATCTCCTTGGTTAGATTATTTGGATTTTCTTAGTTCTTAATAATCATCATGCCAATAAGGTTGGAATACTTTGTGAGAAGCATAGAGGTAGCAATGATAAGATACAAAAGGCTTATTAACTCATCCAATCCTTCATGCCTTGAAGTGAGAGGATTTTAAATTTTCCCCTTTGATCTAGGAGGGGGAATAACATACCTAGTTAGCTATACATAATTAGTTTTTATTTATATTTTGTTTGACTATCCTAAGTGCTTAGTAGCATAGGTGTGTTTCTTTGGTCTTCATGTGTGTTTGTTCTTTCCCTTGTGTGTTTTGAGGTGGTAACTAGTTTTCTTATTGATCAAGTTATGAATCATGGTTAAGGTTTCTTGTTTATTTTAATACTTAGATGGCTCCATAATCCTAATGGACTGATAAAGCTACTAGTCTAGTTAGTAGATCAGGCATACTACCCCTACAAGTCACCAATTTATTGACCAAATTTTAATCTTACAAGTCAAAATTGAGCACTCTTATATGAAAACTTGGCTTTTAGATATTTTAGGGTGAATATCCTATCTTAGTGTGAGATCATGTTTCTTCAACATAATATGAATTTTATTATCTTTGATCAGTTACTTGTCTAGGTCCCTTTTACTTTTTTTGAGTCATTATAACAGGTCTGAGCATATTTTAAAGAATATTTTCAAAGTTCTAGATCTTGCATATGCAGTAGTTAAAAAGGAAGCTGATCATGTGGGTTTATTCATCTTGGTTCAAATTTCCTATGTACTTAAGTCTAAGGTCCTTCATCGAAGCACAATCAAATTTGTTCATGTTTAAAGAGATGCTTTGAAAACATTTTTGGACTTAGTCATTCGAGATCGGCCATTCACTTTGGGTTTATCTTGGTTTTCAACTTTAGATTTTCTTCTTATGTAGATTTCATTCAGAAGAGATGTTCCATATAAAGCCCACAATAAAATTACAAGTGTTTATTCTTTTTAATTTTTTATTTTGGGTTTTTTTTTTTTAAGTATCAATAATTATTTTAAACATTTTGTTTGAAACAATTTCCCTGAAGGACCTTTTTGGGGCTAAGGGACCATTTTAGAATGTCGAAGGGGTCATCTTCATTTTTCTAAAGGGAACTTTTGTCTCAGTTCAAAGTTTTTGAAGGTATAATTTTCATTTTATAAGGGTCATTTGTAAGAAATCTAAAGGTCCATTTTAGAAAAGTTGAAGGGGTAATTTTCATTTTCCTTAAGGGCAATTCATCTTTTCCAAAGGAAACTTTACAATCCTTCTGAAGGGTACCTTTTTGAGAAAATGGTCCTTTGAAAATTTTCTAAAGGGTACCCCTCCATAGTGAAGTGAACCAAACACAAAACCAAAGGGATACTTTCAATATTTTTGAAGGACCAAACAAAAACCCTGAAGGAATTCTTTCAAAAAAATTATCCAAAAGAATTTGTTTGGGAAAATTATTTGCATTGAAAAAGAACTAAGGCATAATTCTTTTATAATTTTTATCTGAAAGAATTACTCAAGTCAAAAATTTCATGGAAATTAAGCCTAAAAAATCCCAAAATATTTATTTCAAAATGATTATCCAAATGATTTCTTCTAGAGAAATTTCAAAAGATAGGTTCGGCAAAAAAGCTTGAAAGATTTTCTTGGAAAAAGTCTGAAAGAAATTTAAGTCTAAGTAAAATGTTCCAAAGGAATAAGGAAGGTGATGGCCCCAAAAATGTCAACTTTAAACTATAGAAAATAGCTATTGTAGTCAAAAAAATTAGGCAAGAACCTAAGGGAAAATATGGATGTAACAAATGATATCTTGAGCATTTGGTGTAGGAAAAATAAGTGAATAATAGATAGGTCAATAGTTTAGGTCATTATTGAAAGTCAATCAAACCAAAGATATCCCATGAAATTGATGAACATAGGTGTCCATAGGATGGTTGGCACTTAGAAAGGGTATTCTCTAACTATCATGATGATTCTCATGTCCATTGAGTAGTGTTATGTGTCAATTTCCCCATTTTAAGTTTCAAACGTTCCTAGATGGTTTATGATGGAGGCAATTACCTATGTAAATTTTGGAGGTTTTGCACCCCTTTTTACCATTCTTATGACTAGTTTCGAATGAGTAAACTCCTAACATGACATGACTCATCTCATCCCTCTTTCACATGAAATTTTAATTGATATTCTCAAGGTGACACATGTTCGAGTGACCTTTAGACGTCCCTTACTTGATTCTTTTCTCAAAAGCTATATATATGCATTCTTTTAGGTCTTTGAGCAGCCTCCACTAGTTATTGGGAAAACTCTAGCTAGATTTGTACTTAAATAACTCTTTAAGAAATATGCAAGTGTTTTTGCCACTCATATATTGTAATATTGAGCAATGACTTAAATCTTGTTGGTTTAATCTAGTGAAAGATTGTATTTTCTAGCTTGTACTCTTGATGGTCTACCAATTTATAGAAAGGAGATTGTTATAGGTATTTTAGAGTATTATTTTCTTATTCTTTTCTAAGTGTAGAGATATCCTAAAAGTGGTCCATGATTTTATCCCTCTTTGGAATAATCCATTCCCTTCCTAAGAATCATATACCTTATTGAATCTAGCATACGAAACATTGATGTAGTAATGAATCCTGAGTTGTGAGTCTTTTATGATAAACACCTTGTTTGTCTTTAAGTAGTCATTTTAGTCAATTGGGAGGACATTATACATTGGTGCATCTTCACTTAGTTTCTTAGTTTTTTTCCTTAACCCTTTTCATACACAAATTTTTAAGTTAGAGGGAAAGCTTTAAAGGTACATCAAGGAGAGCTAGCCCCTTATCTAGAGATTCATCTCAACAAAATTGTCACCCATAGAAAGAGAGATTTTTCCATTGTGCCACTTGGATGAGGAGAGATGGGCATCTCCTTAAGGGTGTGAATCCAATTGTCAACAATTACTTCACCTCCTAAGTTACTAGATGAACTAAAAAAAGCAAGTAATTAATGAATGTAAATGGTTAATTTTTAAGCCCCAAAAGAAATGATTTCATTCAATGAGAAAATAATTAAGGAAGAAAGGGAAATGCGTCCCACCAAGCATGCCAAAATGTTTCAATTTATTTATTTTATTTCTTAATTTTGAAAGTGGATAAAAAAGTTGATATTAAGGTGTGTAGATGAATACCTAGTATAATGCATATGTTGATCCAGACGAATGTGAGAACTCCTCTTTGTTTAGGGAGGATAACCTAAAAATCACAAGAAAACTAGAAGGGGATTTGTTGGATGGTGGGTTGAGTGGATTACCTAGCGTACGCTAGATCCAAGAAGCACAAGGCTTTCTAGGAAGCTATCAATCCAGTTTTAAGACAATTAAGTCAAAAATGATATAAGAAATATACTTACATTCAAATGATAATAAATTAAATATGAAAGAAAATAAATAATGTACATGTTTGATAGAAGATATGGCACGCTGGGTCAATACCATGCACAAGTGTGCCAAGGTTAGGTTTAGAGGGTCTAGGTAGGGTCTAAAAATTGGTCAAGAATAGAAATAGGGGTTTGATTTGGTGAAAAGGGGAAAAAAATAATCTATTATTTTTTTGACAGTGACTATTGGCAGTTGGGTGTGACCAATGATGGTTGGGTCTGACCGGTGATAGTTATATAACTGACTATGGTTGGGGTAGCCGGTGATAGTTTTTACAATCGATGACTATTGCCTATGGAAGTTTTTGAAAATTAAGATGGAGATAAATATGAAGTGGATGATGGGTAGGATTTAAAGTATGGATATTTGGGGTGAGGGGTGGTGTGTAGGTGAGCAGAGTAAGGTAGGAAAACTTGATAAGGAAATAAAATACCAAAAATAAAAGGAGGGTACATGTATGATGCTAAGTGAATGATAGTTGAAAACCAGAAGAAAGTTGGGTGGCATAATAGTAATGGAACCTTCAAAGGTCATGTGGATAGAGTTTTGGGATGTTAAATACCTGCAAAAATAAAATAAGAGAGCTTGGATTGAAATTTTAGATCCACAACTCTCCCAAGAGCCCTGTATCTATAACACAAAATTGCTAAGTAAGGAGAGGGAAGCTTAAGGGAAAGTTGCTACATTTGGAGGGGGTGAAGTTACCTTTTTTTTTTACTTTAAAAGCTAGTGCTAAATCAAGTTTCCAATCTAAAGGATGATTATCTTGAACAAAGTTGGAGTATCTTTAAAATCTTAAGGCAAGCTATGTGACCCCAATTGTTGATGGTTAGGGTGGCCATTGATGGTTACCTTAATTGATGATGGTTGAGGGGCCATGAATGAATGAGTAGAAAGGTGATAAGTAAAAGGATGTGTTTGGGGTGATTTATCATAATGAAGTTGTAAATAAATGCTAGTAGACTAGGTGGTCCACTAGATGAAGTGTCGATTAAGGGTCCATAGTTCAAGATGCCATTGAAAACTATTGTCATGTACTTTTCAAGTGTCTACACATTATTATACATAATTTCAACATGGGACATACCTAAGGTGCATATGATATGGAACATGTGCTTAATATTTTTAAATCTAAATCAATCTCATATTCTAAAACTAATGCATGTATTGATACCTGATAGAATTTTACAAAATTTAGGGAGCCAATATAATGTTGTAGTTGGTTCACCTTTTGGTATGGTTAGGGTGACTAAATCACTCAATATTTCCATTTTTTTAGTTTGGACTTGATCATCCAAATTCACTAGGTTATAATTATCATTGAGTTACACAATTGAGCTAATCTCAACTACCAGGTAACAACTCACGTTTACTCTAAAGTTGGGGGTATGTGCCTTCCAACCTATCTCTCTATCTATCTATTTATCTCCTTGGATATATGCACTTTAAATATTTATATATATTTATCATAATCTTAGTTTTAAATCATTGCAATGATACATCTTTTATAAAAACAAATTTCTAGTAATCAAGGTAGTTACATCAACACATATGTGTACTCCTAAACCTTGATCTTTTAATTTAAATATATTTCAAGTACTTTTGATATAGATTATATACATTATTTATACATTTCAACATGTTCTTGGTTGTAGTTTATTCACCATTAAATCACTAAAATTTAACACTAGTGAAGCACTCAAATTTAACTCAATAAAATTCAAGGTGTGCATACACACCCAGGTACTTATTCTTTTCTTTTAAACTAAAAATTTCATTAATAGATTAAAGGAGATTAAAATGTAGATGATATTTTGTGATTATGTATCACCTTATTATTTTACACTTGGAAAACTTGGAACTTGGTTGTTCCTCTTAGTTATACACAATTTATTTTCACAAGAATCTCATTTCCTTTATCTTGTACCCTTTAGCTAATATCTTAGTCTAACCAACCTTATATTGATGACAAGCTCTAAGCCTATATTTTCTCTCCTTACCATTAGACACTAACATTGAGGATAGATAGTAACATCAATGTTAATGTTCTAGCCTAACATAAGTTTCTAGTAGCCTAAAGTCATCCAATTTACAAATGAAATGCATCACATGGTTAGCCTAAGTATCACATTTTATGAAGAATGTAATGGGTAGGAAGAAGTTTGAAGCTATAATTTTGAACATGAGTGATGGGTATGAAGAAGGTGAGATGCAGCCTAGAGATCCCATAAAGGATGTTAGTGATTCTATGAAGGACATGACAGTTCTATCACTGGACATAGAACAAGTTCCACTAATCACTTTGAAGGGCATCTCAAGTCAGGGTCCACCAAACATAGCTCCCGATCTCTCTAAAAGTAAGAAATCAATCTCATGGGTTGACTTGGTGTTTGGGGAGAGCTCATATAAAAAACCTTTAGAATATTCCATTCTAATATCGACAGGGGAAAGAAATAAGTTATGCCTTTAGGTTACAATGTCTGTTATTAAGAATATTCATTGGTATTTATCAAATTCACTCTTGGCCAAATTTAGTGACTTCAGGGCTAACATTCACTCATTCTGTAAGTGGGATAATTTCAAATTGAAACCCAAGGGATAAATCAAGATCACTTTTATGCCTAATAATTTTTTTATTATTAACCTATCCCACTTTAAATATTATGTTTATATCCTCTCTGGAAGCCCATGGTTTATGTTAAAATCCAATTTCTATCTTCACAAAAAGAAGGCAGGGTTTAATCTTGATAACATTGTCATGGAGGACATCCCTATTTAGGTGAATTTTATAGAGTTTCCCTTATAATTATAGGCCCTAGAGTTTATCTTGGGTATTTATAAAACCTTTGGCCAACCTACTTCCATTGACCCTATTACTAAGTCCAGACACGGACTCCTAAATGCCTATGTTTGTGTCTTTATTCCTACTTATAAACCCCTCATTCACTCCATCAAGGTCAAATATAAATATGGGGTTTAGAATTAATGCATATTTTTTGAAATGGAATTATAAATATGTAAAAATTTTAATGTTTTGAATCATTCCTCTAAAGAGTGTCCCCTGAGCAAGAATCCATCCCTTCCCCCACTCCCTATTGGGTCAAGAAACCACCATCTTTGAACCCTTCCCCCACCATCAACTTGTCCCTAGCCCCAATCCCTCTTCCCCCATTCCTTATCCTCTTCCCCCTCTCCCTAAACTTCATTTGGCTCCTCTTGATTTGGGGAAAACATTTTTAAATATTGCTTCTTCCAAGTCATCACCTTCCCTAAAGATCCTTAACCTACCCTAAGTTAGCTCAGTATCCAAGACACTAGTTAATGATATATCAATGGATTCAATTAATAAAAATTATATCAAGTATTATAATTCCACTCCATTTTTATTTGAATCCTATATAATGAACCTTTCATGTCTCCTACTTCTAGCTTTGTTGGGGGAAGAAAATGGATAAATAAATCTATGCAGGATATTCTTTAGATATTCATGCATTATGTATGAAATTGTTGGATATATGTATTTTTTCCTATCCTCCATGACATGTAAAAGGATATAATATTAACATTCCCATATTTTTGACACCAATGTATGAGAATAATGTGAATAGTTAGGAACTTCAAATGACTATAAGTATGTATGCTTGTATGAAGAAGATGATGAACCTTTGTTGAGATCAATATAGGATTTTTGGTTATAGTTACCTGATGTATTTATTTTTTTACTATTTTTATGTGTTAACATGTTAATGGTTATTTTAACCTTATCTAAAGTAATTTTAATTATCTATAAACCTTAATACAACTCTAGTCAATCTTAGTTCCTACCTATTGCATGATAACTCATCTATGTCATACTTTTATTAAATATGAATCCCCTGTACTATCCTATGCATTGTAATAAAACCTAGTTATCCTCATCCTTATCATTTTCTATTTTATCAAAAACCTCTACTAAAAATGGTGTAGTGAACATGGAAACACTCTTTTTAGAGGAAACTATTCTAAAATGGTTATCAAGGTAGCGAGACATTAAAACATGGTTAGATCAGAAAGTATGGAACTTCACAGAAGAAGAATCTAAGAGGATTGGCCTTACCATGAGTGAAATTATTTAGGAGCATATATAAGGAGAGATATATGAAATTTTATATTCAAACTATCTAAATTATTAACTAACTAATTGACAAGACTAGAATATTATTGCTACAATCTCAAAATAGAAGAAATAATCACCTAGATCAAAGAGAAAATAGTCCAGTTATTGAAACTAAAAACTAATTGGATGAGAGAAATAGATTATTGGGTTGACACCATTATAGATAGATACATCACTAAGTTCATATTACAAGTATATATAGCATTTGAATCTGGGCACGACCATTTTGTCCAAAGAATCAAAGGAAATTTTTTTCAATGACTACCTCTCTTGTTAAAAATGTTGGTTATGGATAAATCCATGGTGCCTATTCTAGCCAATATTGAGGAGTTTATTCATGCATATAATGGTGAATAATGAATAGATGAGTAAATAAATCTTG
Organism: Torreya grandis; assembly: GCA_037957365.1. Taxonomy (NCBI): domain Eukaryota; kingdom Viridiplantae; phylum Streptophyta; class Pinopsida; order Cupressales; family Taxaceae; genus Torreya; species Torreya grandis. The sequence continues at coordinate 16,231 of JARHVA010001307.1, read as the reverse complement.
AACCTAAATCTAGAATGGAGATGTGAGGAAAGAAGAGTTAGAAGGAAAGTTCGGATTCAAAATGAGAATTATGATAATAAAATGGATGGAATAACTAGAAGAATACCCAAGTAGTTGAGAGTAGAGGTAAGAGTAGTAGTATATTGGATGATTAATGAGTGAAAATACGTGATGATAAAAAGGATGAATGAAGGATGAATATAGAGGGCAATGAATGCTAGTAGATAGAGTGAAGTGATAAAGGATGAGATGTGTAAGAGGAAGATGAGAGTAGTTTAGTAGTAGAATAGATAGAAGATAGATGTAGTGCATAGCTACAAGAAAGGGTATAATCAAAAGAAGAAGAATTAAACAAATAAATACAGCATAGTTGTAGGTTAATCATAGGTTTAATTGCAATAGAAGAAGAATTTACTAAAAAAAATTATTCACTGGAAGTGTACGCATCCCTACAACCCAATCTTTTATATTTTACTAAAATTTTTTAGCTAGGTGAGAAGGAGAATAATAGTTGGGAAAGACCATTTTCAAAACACATGAACCATTGGGGTACGTAAATTCCTACAAAAATAATTAAGAAGGATTTGAAGGCCATAAGATTAGTTGAAATTAAACAACAACATGAAGGAAACATATACAAACAAAGTGTGAATGATAATTCTTCTGGTGCATAGAGTAGTACGTAATTAGGTTTAATCCAAACATATATGCCTCCAATAACTATTTTTTTTTTAAAAATCCATCCAAACCAATCAATATGATAACTCATCCAAGAAGATTCCTAAACTTATCCATTTATGATAGGTCTATGGACCCTAAACAAAAAAAATTAACTTTCAAAATGAAATGACAATATAAGGGCATCACTAATGAAGATTTTTAAAAATGCAAATTAGTAGGGGCCTTAGCTAATATAGCACTAAAATTCATATACAAAAGATAACTTCAATAGGCAAGTCTAAAATATTTTCAAGATTGGTTCATCATAGAATTCAAGATTAATAAATGCACCAGTCAAATTATACAAGACCTGAAGGAGATAAGGTAAAATTCTATAAAATTAGTTTATGACTATGAATAGAGATTCTTTAATGTGATTAATAAGGTATAATTTACCTTAACAAATAAATACAACGTAGCATGGTTCTTTAAAAGACTATGATATATGATCTAGTTTACCACTACATAAACTCAATATGATATAAAATCAGATGTCAAATTTGTTTCACTACATGTAGAATAGATTAAATATTATGAATAAGCTCTTGTTGATAATTTAAAAATTGAAAATGCACTATAAGCTTTCATGAAAATAATGGAGCAATAACACAAGGAATATAATCTTCAATTGAATCTATGATGTATAGAATGTGTAAATGAAGGACACCACTAAAATTATTGTCCTAAATTCAAGATAGAATTTTACAAATTTTTTCAAGTAATAGGCTATGCTAAAACACATTGCCACTTTTTATAGTAATATATCAAGAATCCACATAACCTATATTATAATTAATACAAGTCAACTAACCATGATGAAAATAAACATAAGCCCTCACAATAACTGAAGGAAGGTATCACTAAAAATGTATTCACCATCACTACACATCAAATGTCTTTAGTGAAGTTGGTGATCCCAGACCAAGAGGTAGATAAGGGTTGTGTGACCCAAATGGGTCCATATTGGATTCTGAGTTCATCACAGTATCAGCCTCAAGATCTGGCTAGATGGACCCCTTCTTCACCAAGTTGGACACCTAAATCTACTTGGTACTAGTATCAACCACCCTAGAACTCACCCATAATACAAAAACAACAAACAAGTTGGGCCGCACCAACTGTGCAATAGTAATTCAGGATTGGACATAAAAATCAACAACACTAGCATTGGAAAATTATGCATCCACAAGGAGCATATTGAGGTGGATATCACTCTAATGGATGAGGACATCAAAGCATTTATAGAGGAGGATATGAAGTTGGTAGAGGAAATAACTATCAGTGGCCTTCATGTAATGCTACCTATGTGTAGAATACAATCATGTCCAATATAAAATCTTTGCCTATCATGACATACAAGATTTCCCTATTATATAGAAGTAGAGAAAGAATAAATTTGCTTAGAATGTGAATATGGTAAGTGCAGAGTGTAAAGATATTGCATTCTTTAATTTTTTTACATGCCAATAGCACACAAAAAAAGGGTTGCCTTCACTTGAGATGCCTCAGTACTAGGCCATCAAAAAATTTAAACAAGATAAATATCTAGATCTAACCATAAAGAATAACCTCATGTATGAAGCTACATATATGTTTAAAACATTCAAAATTAGGATACTACTAATAGAGATTCTATATAAAATAAATAAAAAAATGTATGGTTAGATCATGTACATTATGTACCAAGATGGAGTTGTAACTATGCTTATGGATCTCCAGAAACTTTTGAGTACTTTGCACAACAAAGATATATCATATAACATCACAAACCTACTACATTATTTATTGGAGTGTGAAAAATGTGTTCAATAAAAGACAAAAAAAATGGTTTGGTATGTCAAGATGAAGAAGCCTTGGGATGTTGATGCATTGATTGATATTGAGGTTGCTAGTTATAAGATCACAAATTTTGTCTTTGATTTTAGTAACATAGTTAATATGACTCCTTAGTCTACATGGGAAACTATTAGATGACTAACTCTAATCTATATTCTTATAACCCTAAGCCTAATTGATTATAGAAAATTTAAACCTATTGGTAAACTAGAAGATGTCAAGATCAAATTCATAGACTTGTATGTGTGAGGTGACTTTGAGTTCATTGATATGAATATAGTAGTAACACATTACCCTATACTAATAGGTAAAAAATGGGCATATGATGGTCAAATGACTATCAATACAATGCATAATCAGCTTGAGGCACATAAGTGATAAAGTTAATGTCATCCCTCTCAACAGGGTGCACAAGCCTTACATAATTCCAACTGAACCAAATTTTCCATATGTTCCACAAGAAACTAGTTGGATGAAGGTGAATTTGAAGGAAAATCCAAAAGCTCTACATTCAATTGAATTCAACTTCCTATACCAACATACCAAACCTCGGGTATAATCACTACTCACTCAATAATTCAAGACATTGGAATAATGAAAACCCAAACTGGTAGCTAAATAAATAGTGGTAAATTAGTTTTTCATTGAAGAATGTGCCTCTATGTTTGCAAAAGATCCTAGTCAGTTTAAAGTTGATTTCTTATATCAAGCCAATGATCACATGTAGGAATACATAGAGATAATGAGGGAAGACACTTTTCCATGGGAAATAGCTTCAACTATCAGTGGTGACTTAGATTCCTACCTCCTCAACTAGGCCCAAGGTGATAATGAACTCTGACCAATGTGAATGGTCCTTGTGCACAAGTGAAAATTACCTATGTACTATGCAACCAAGGACATCAATGATTTCATTTTGCACTTACAAGTCCATATTCCAACCATCAGTTAGTGGGTTAGTGCTTTATATTATGATCTAAAGGGAGTTGTTGTGACATGGTGAGTAATTCATCAACACAACTAACTAGAATGGGGTGATGCCTATGATCTCATGATCAACAAATTTTAGCTAACATATTTTATCCACACTAATTGGCCCTTCTTTCAAGAAGGTGAATGTCCTAAATTTCATATACATAAATGTGTTGACATTTGAAATGAATAATTTATCACACCAAAATTGGGTTCACATTTTCCATTATACACTCATTCCACTACCAGCAGCATGGTACATGTACTAGGAACATAGAAGGGAGACCAAACATTGGGATCAAGTGTAAATTGATTTTATACAAACCTTTGTGTTTGAAGATGAAAATTCTCTACTCTATAATGCACTACAAAAACTTAAGTACTTTTTATGCCATGGGTGCTTAAAATACTTGAGAACCATAACAAAATCCACTGTGTAAAAAAATGCAACCTCTGATCTTAACTCAACACTACAAAGGTACAAGTTTGCTAATAATGAAGAACAATATCTAATGCAACCATGTCACTAGATCCAAAATGAGGTAGAAGACATTGATGATTCTAATTCTAACATTTATTTATATTTAAATGATTTATTCAAGTTGAAATGACCTATTAAACCACTCAAAGACATTGGTACAACACTAACTGAGGAAGACAAGCTACACAACATCCAAATTCTTGAAAAATAAGGGCAAAGGAGGATACAGGAATCTATCGATGAATAAAAATTCAATATTTATCAGTAGCTTATCAAGAAGCATGTCACTAACATTGAAATAGAGGAGGCTCTAAAATTGCCAAGCATAGGTGATTATTAGATGGAAACTAAAATTTCAAAAGCTCTACAACTTCTAAGGTATTACCAAGATGTCTTTCCCACTAAATTCTTAGAGGTTTAAAGAGTTGACCCATCTCTTGGAAAGATGCACATTGAACTAAAGGAGTGCACATGGCCAATCAATAAGTGGCCATATGAGCTCAATCTGAACATGAAGCTAAAATTAAAGGCTGAATTAGATAAAATGCAAGATGTAGGAATAATATATTTGGTGGAAAAAGTAGATTGGGTAAGCCCCATGGTAGTTTAGCCCAAAAAAACTAGAGAAATTTATGTTTGTGGGGACTAACACATTTTTAATGATCCTTATGTAAATGATACATTTCCAATACCATTCATAGATGAAATTTTTGAGTCTGTCATAAGACATGAAGTATAATCCTTCATAGATGGTTTCAGTGGATATCATCAGATCCTGTTCATAGAAGAAGATTGAGCCAAAATGACTTTTTCAATAGAATGGGGTTATTTTGCATATAAATTCATGCCTTTTGGCCTTAATAATGCACCTTTGGTATTCTTTCATGTAGTGGTTACATCATTCAAGGATTTTATGCATGACTTCCTAGAAGTTTATCTAGATAATTGGGTAGTCTTTTCCTTATTCAAAGAACACTTGTCCAAGTTACATCTAATGTTGAAATGATGCCAAGATCTGAACATCACTTTGATTTTAAATAAATATTTATTTTTTAAACCTTTTGGTGTTTTTCTTAGATATGGTGTATGTAGTAAAGGTATTTTGGTAGATCAGGCTAAAATCATAGTAATACTGAGTATGCCTCCACTTGTTACTTCCACTGAAGTGCACTCTTTTTTGGGGAATGCATGATACTATAATAAGTTCATCAAAGAATATATATCCATTTCATCTCTATTAAAATATTTACTATATAAGAATGCAAAGTTTGTCTAGACTTCAGAGTGCTAAATAACTTTCATTGAGTTGAAACAATGATTGATTACTGCACCCATACTTGTCTTTCCAAACTGGAGCAAACCTTTTCACATACATGTGGATGATTCAATAATTATAGTGGGTTTTGTTCTTAAACAGCCTAGAGATGGTGAACTAGACCATCCTATTCATTTTTCTATTTAGAAACTATTTGATGTAGAGAAAACTATACAACCACAGAATTAGAAGCATTGGCCATTATGTTTGCACTTCAAAAATAGTGGCACTATCTACTAGTAACACCATTCAAATTATTCACTAATCATCAAGCCCTATGATATTTGGTTAACAAGTCAATGATAGGAGGATGCATTTATCTATGGTTGATGTTGTTTTAGGAGTTTCAATTTCATATTAATGTCAAGTCAAGATGGGAAAACATAGGACTAGATCATCTCAATTGTATCCCAAATGGTGAATATCCAAAAGAATTACAAGAAGACTCCCTCAATGCACATCTCTTCCATGTTTCTATTATTCCTAAAAACTTTTAATAAATTTCCAACTTCCTCATGCAAGGGGTCTTCCCTATGCACTATCAAGAGCGTGATAAGAAATAGTCTCTTACTAGAGTCCTGCCATATACCATCATCAATGGGATTTTGTATCACTTTAGGAAGGATGAAGTCCTACGTAGGGTTGTTATAGAACATGAATAACCTTAAATCTTGTAGGAAGCACACCAAGTATTCATAGGAAGACATTTCATAGGAGAGGCTATGGCTAGAAACATTCTATAGAGTAGATTATGGTGGCCAAATTTATTTTAGGATGCACATAGAGTAACACAACACTATGATGTCTACCAATACATGGGTAAACCACTATAAAAAGATGAGATGCCTTTGAATCCTTTTTAAAAATAGGGCATTAACTTTTTTATACCTATCAATTCATGGAGCAA